>CM034305.1:79840666-79960928 GCA_019925795.1 Dendrobium chrysotoxum | reverse complement strand
TATTCTATTCTCATAAATTTTCTAACCCTCACATGTAAATCTCAAAAAAAAAAAATCAATAAAATCGAGGGGGATAGCCATAGACCCGTGCTTAAAAGGATAGGGTCTTTGTCACAAATTATTAGGGCTATTTTTGGAATTTCTTACTCCAACCCAAAGTCCGTCAGCAGCCAGTTTCCCAGCACTCCCTTTATAATTCCCGTTCATCCGCCTCCGTTCTCCAGATCCCTCTCCCTCTCCTCCCTCTCCCTTTCCCTTCTTCGCAGATAATTTAGGGTTAGGTTTAGGGTTTGGTTGCACTTCCACCGCTCTATAGCGGTGGATCTTCTCAATCGGAGCAAGAGAGGGATTTCTAGATCTATCGATCTACGATTCTGAATCTGCCGGAAGAAGATCGATGGGTCGCGAGGGGTCATCGGGCTCCATCGCAAGCGAGAGCGTGGTGAAGAAGGTACTTCTCTCGTACTTCTATGTCGGAATATGGATCTTCCTCAGTTTTACCGTTATCGTCTACAACAAATACATTCTCGATCCTAAGATGTATAACTGGCCCTTCCCGATCTCTCTCACCATGATTCACATGACCTTTTGCTCCTCTCTTGCTGTAATACTTGTCCGAGTTCTTCGTCTGGTTGACCTTCCATCTTCCCCTACCATGACCCGGGAACTCTATGTTTCCAGCGTTGTGCCGATAGGGGCACTCTACGCTTTTTCACTCTGGTTCTCGAATTCGGCATATATATACCTATCCGTCTCCTTTATTCAGATGCTCAAAGCCCTGATGCCTGTGGCTGTGTATTCCATCTCGATTCTGTTTAACAAGGAGAGTTTCCGCAGCTCAACAATGGCTAATATGATCTCTATTTCGTTTGGTGTTGCGATCGCTGCCTATGGTGAGGCTAGATTTGATGCATGGGGGGTTTTGCTCCAGCTTGGTGCTGTTGCCTTTGAGGCGACCCGTCTTGTGCTGATTCAGATCCTCCTCACGTCCAAGGGAATTACCCTGAACCCCATCACCACTCTTTACTATGTATCTCCCTGTTGCCTTGTCTTCCTTACCCTTCCATGGGCCATCGTTGAGTTCCCCATACTCCGCAACACCTCTTCTTTCCACCTTGACTTTCTTGTCTTTGGAACCAACTCCTTCTGCGCTTTTGCGCTCAATCTCGCCGTCTTCCTGCTAGTTGGGAAGACTTCTGCTCTGACAATGAACGTTGCCGGTGTTGTCAAGGATTGGCTTCTCATCGCCTTCTCATGGTCTGTGATCCGTGACACCGTCACATTTATTAACCTCATCGGCTATGGCATCGCTTTCCTCGGAGTGGCTTACTATAACCACATCAAGCTGCAGGCGCTTAAGGCCAAGGAAGCTCAGAAGAAAACAACACCCAATGATGAGGAGGCACGAAATCTTATTGAAGAGAAGGAAAGTGAGGACTTGGGGCGCAAGAATGAGTCCCAGGTTTGATCTCCATGATCAAGTTTGTAATTTTGACGAGCTGTTGTTAGCGATCCATCCATTGGTTCGGTTTGTGCCCCCTTCAATCGATCTATATGTTTATTTATGTCAATTTAGATTATTATTTAGTTCAAAAAAAGGGGAAAAGTGAGTGAAGAGGGGAGGATCTATGTTAGGATTTTTTTCTTTTTTTTCAGAGGCCACTTTGGTTCTTTTTCTATGCGATATAGGGACTTCGATTATTATTATTAATCTCTGCCAATTACTTATTATTCCATACGTATGTAGTTTTCAACTTGAAATCATAAATCTTTTGTTGTTTAAACGACTTGCTATATCTATGGCTACTGGTTTTTCGGTATGTAAAATTAATGTGAAACTAGAAAATTTATATCCAACTTTCTGTGTGTGATCAGAAATAAATTTGATGAAATAAAGGGCTTTTTGGATTAGTGAAAAGTTGCAGTTTGCTGAAGAAGAAAATTAGCGTTGAACTTGAAGTTTTGATTTTGATCAATAAGATCTGAAGAAAGTAGGGATAACACAAATTTCAGTCTTCTGATATGACAGAATTTCTATTCATTTGAAGCAAAAAGCCTCATTTGTTTTGATGCTAATGGATTTTATCTCCTTGATATATTTAGCTAATTAATGCTCATTTATTTACGATCTAATTTTGTTTCTCACTGCAACTTCTGCTGTCCTTTGTCAATTAGCATCTACTCAAACATCTATCTTTATGAGCGAAGAAGTTCAGATATCAAAAGATTTTTTTTATTTTGATAAACTTCTTTTAGTAGTGTTATTTTTTTCTGGTTTGGCTTTATTTGGGTGTTATTTATCTGAACATACAAATTTAAAGAAAAGGATTCATTTGACTTTTTAAATATAGAATAAATTTGTCGAATTAATAATTTTATATTTAATTTTATTTGTTTAATCTATTGTGAATGAAATGAAATTTGAATTCTATGGAGATTATGATTACCTATCCTGATAGTAGTGGTTGTTGCCCCCCATTGCCAAAATGGGGGGCGATTATTAGCGGCTTCTTTCTAGCGGTTTCGTCCATCTACTTGTATTTATTTGTTCCACATTGGCGAGTTCTTATGTCAATTTTTTTTTTTGAATAGTAAGTTATTTTGACAATGAATGACTTTACTTTTTTAAGTTTTATGATTAAGTATTCTATCTCTTGGCGACTTCTTGATATACATTTTAACCTCGATGTTGGTTTAAAACTAGCAAGTTATTGAATTTGGTTTATGCAATATGACAATTGTATATGGAGCCTTAGCCCTACAATTAAAACTAGCCATCTCGGCCTCTACTATCGTGGCCTGCATTCGAAGGTGCATCTAATCTTTCTAATTGTTAGTTTAGGGTCTGTTTGGGACGGTTGCAGTCTTTTATAAAGATGGTAGTAAAGTTGGTGTAGGAAAAGCAATTTTTTTTAAATAACTTCTCAGTACAAAATTTTGAAAAAACAATGAAAATGTAGTAGCCAAAAAAATTTTAGTTGCGGACTGAGAAAAGCACGAAGAAAGCTGTCTCAAACAAACTCTTAGTTTGTGACTAACATAACACTAACAACCTATTTTTGAATGATTTAGGCTTTACTTGGGACGGGTTTTTTATTGTTTCTTAAAATAGTATTTTAGTATAAAATTTTAATTTTTTTAATAAAAAATTATTTTAAGAAACAGTAAAAAAATCATCTCAAATAAAGATAGGATAACTTCAACATTGACAAATATTAAGTTTGCTTAATACAAGTGAGTTATTGAATCTGATTAATAGTATATAATAATTTGATTAAACTGACACATGTGAATATGATATACAGAGCAACTTAAAAATCTATTTCTTATATCCAGATTGCATCACCCAAAATATACAACAAAATTTTAGTCAGGAGCTTACTTTTTTATTTTATTGAGGAACCTTCTTTCCATATAAATTTAATGAACAAATCATCATTTGACCAGGCTTTTTTAGCAGGGGAAAATTGTCACATTCGATGGTGATTAGCACCATATGGCATTCACAGAGATGACAGGCCGACTATGGCCTCCCATAGCACCAACCCATTTGCAGATAATTTTCTCCTGCAGTCTTACCTACCATCTTTTTAATTCTAAAAATCAATTGTAGAGTTTAACTTGAAATTAGCCTCACAATAGCTCCTTTTTTTAACAAAATTTTGAGCAAATTCAATCATAAACTGACACCGAGAATTGTATATACAAAATTTTAATCTAATGATCTCATGATTAGAGCCTAAACTCCCAACCACTGTACTAACGTTGTTTGGGTCAGTTTTCTTACTATTTTATAAAGTAATCTTTTAGTACAAAAATTTTTTGTACTATAAAGTAGTTTTAGAAAGCCGTCCTAAATAAAGTCTAAGATTTTATTTGGGATAGTTTTTTGCCACTATTTTATTGTTCTTTTAAAAAAAAAATTATTAGAAAATTGATTTAGAAAGCAGTAAAAAGCTATGCCAAACGTAGCCTAAGATAGACTATTGTTGACTTAAACTTGAACTCAGTTTTTAGTACAAATATTTTCTTAAATTGAAATTTTTGTACTAGAAAGTAGCTTTAGAAAGCTGTCTCAAATGAAGTCTAAGGTTTCGTTTGGTATAACTTTTGGCCACTATTTTATTGTTCCCTTAAAAAAATTGTATTAGAAAGCAATTTTAGAAAGCAGTAAGAAAACTGCACCAAAAGGAGCCTAAGATAGACTATTGTTGACTTAAACTTGAACTCAGTTTTTAGCAAGCCTGGTGTTTATCCAGCATTGCACACTATATATTTAGACAATATTAACTCTACCTTCCTCATCAATAAAATCCCCTAAAAATTATAACAAAAATAATCAACAATTTATATACAATAATAATAAATAATATACAAGATGAAGTATTTAATAATGTTGAATATAGGAATATAAATAGTTATTCTATTACATCATCATATATCTTTATTCATATTTAACTATGTAGAATATTAGTCAATATATTCTCACATCAATTAAATTTCTTTAGAATTTAAGAATAATTTATATCAATGAATACAATTTGTATTTTTATTATAATATTTTAAAGCGCATTAATATCAAAATTATATCTATAAAAAATATGAACTTGGATTTCTAAAGAACATTAAGATACATATATGTATTTTTACATTGATGTATAATTTGATTTTTTTTTTTTTTTTTTTTTGTATATGCTTCATTTTCTTAATAAAAATAGTTATAACTTCAGTGTGTAGTAATATTAGCTAGTTTAGGAACTCAAAACAATAAAACATAAGAGGATTTATATGGTAGACCTCTCTTGGTGTAGTCACATTCAACTAATAGTCACAAGATTGGCCTAACTTAAGAGGGCAAGTTTATGTCAATAAAGAAATAAAATCATTTTGCTTTTTGTAAATAAAAATATTTTTTTTTTCAAAGATAATAAGAATTAATTCCTCGTTTCTCATGTGAATCAAATTTAAAAAAATTATGAGAGATATTCTAATATAAAATATAACAGGATAAATTTCAATTCTTAGATTTACATCAAGATTAGTGCAACTCAAATCTATATAAATTCTTAAGCTTGTGAAAAGAGAAAAAGAATTAAAAGCACTTAATGTATGTCATAAGTAATACGTCACCAAAAAATAGTCTTAATCGAACATGAATCTTGGGGCATATCTAAGTTGAAAACTTTCAAAATTAAATTTGGGACAATCCAAACTCTGATTTCAGCAAACTTATAGTCAAATTGAATGCCTCAAAGAGATGAACCCAACGACACCAAAATCAGTCCAATCTGAGCTCAAATGGGTCCAAATCAAGAGACCGAAGCATATTTTTAAGGTTCAAATCATAAACTAAATGATTAAATGATATCCAAATATAGCATGCTTATAGTCAAATCAAGCAGCTCGACAAGACAAACCCAAAGAGCCTAAGATCGCTTAATTCTGACATCATATAGGCACATAACTATGATTAAGAGGATCAATATGGGTCGTCCAATGGAGCACTCCGAATATGCCCTAGATCTTCTTCATATTTATGGGGATGTGTCATAACTCAAAAAATTGAAAAATATATTTTTAGCTACAACAGTCAAGAATTTATTCATGAGTCATTATAAATTCAAATCACAAACAGTCTTCACTATAATTTATCTATTATGGTGTTTTAGTTTCACTAATTTTTTCATAATTTTTGGATATTGGTGAAATTCCTTAAGAAATTGGCACCAAACGGTACAAGTGGGGGTTTTGAGACCGTCAAGTATCCGTTTTACAAATTGATTTCACCAAAAAAATTTAAATAAAATAAGTTATTTTAATGATATTTTTTTATAATTTTTTGAATCCCTAAAAGAATTTTTATTAATTTTATATTGAAAATTAATTAAAATACTATTATATTATTATTTTATTAAGAAAATCTAAAGTACTTAAGCCATTAAACCATTTTCTCTTAAGCCCTGAACTCATTTTCTCCATTTCGTTTAACATAGTTTTTTTTCTTAGAAAATTGAGAGAAAAGAGAGGAGAGAGATGGAAGAAAGCTATGGTTTGACAATCGTAAAGTTGTTTTCATCCGTCGGCTCAGTTGTGAAATTTGCTCCTCTCGAGGTAGGTTACGTTTTGCCTATTTTAATTTTTAATAATTTGATGTTTTTGATATTTTTCGATCAAATTTGTATTTTCGTAATCGAAAAATGAGGATAATTTTGTTTTAATAAAATTTTTACCACGTAACTTTTTATATGTTATAGAGAATGAGATTACAAAAATTGAGCATATTTGAAAAAAATTTTGCTAGGTGATTTAGAAAAAGCAGTGATTTTTGCCTACTTAAAAATCTATTTTGACATCTAAAAATAGTGATTCAGTTCAATTAAAGCTTCAAAATGACATTTTATATAATCCTTGGTAATTTGGTTATGTTTTGAAATTGTGAATTTTTACTCAGTAGTATTTCTATTGCCTACCGTTAGGACATTTTGGCATTTTTTTAATTCAGCCCAATTATGCTTTAATTAATAAAATGTATTGAAAAATGTAAAAGAAATCTGATGTAATATGTTATAATGTGATATAATGTCAACGCCAGTGGACAACTGAGGTGAGATTTTATTACCAAAATGTTTGTGATGCCGGCGTTGGTGGGCAACCCAGGTGGGATTATGTTATTGAAATATTGTGATGCCGGTGCTAGGGGACAACCGAGATGAGATTATGTTATGCCAGTATCAGCGGGTGCCGAGGTGGAATTTTTGTAACGAAGATGTATAAAACTTTGGGCTTAACAACTATTCTAATAATCATTATGAAGTATTTGTTTAATGGTATATAATTTCAGTATATGATTCTAATTTTTTGTTTTAGTTATTGATTTATATTTTAGGTTGTGATAGCCTACTGAGCCATATTATCTCATCCTTGCTTTTGCTTTTATTTTCAGTCCCAGGGAAGGATAAGGAGCGAGCTGAGTAGTTTGGATAGCAAACTCCAATCTGTGGTGTAGGTATATTTTGGTTAGTTTTAATTTTTACAGGCTTAAATTTTATTTTATTATTCTCTCTATTGCCAAGCGTTAGTGTAGATAGCCTTCATATTATATATTTTTGGATGATATATAAAAAATCACGTTGAGATTCAGTTGTCTTTCACTTTAATTGCATTCAATAATGGCTATGTGTAGTATATAAATTGAAAGTTTTATTTTAGTACTTCTCCAACCAGATCATGGGGTCAATCTTGCCATAATCTGACATGGTACAAGCTGTGTGATATAAGGTCATATTAGGTTAGGTTATGACAAGCTTTTTGGTATTAAAGCATAAGTCGGAAAGTAAATTGTAATAGAGTCATAAGATTTAATTTATAAAAGAGTAAGATGCTTTTGGGTAGTTTTGGGCACTCATTTTGTTTATTTTTTTATGCTTGTGTCGCATTCAGCTGTGTTTAGTATTTTGAGATGGTTGATCAACCCAGTCAAATCCAGATATGACTAATAGTCAGAGCTCCAATCAGACAGCTCAGGTTCAAGATACAACTCCTGTGATCAGTTATGAGGCAATTTCTCATATTACAAGTATAGCAGTGCAGCTTGTTAGTGAGGCTCACAAATGGATTATTGGTAGTCGATCTGATGAAATGGATAGATATTTGCAGAATTTTATGAGATTGCATCCTCCTAAATTTTCAGGTGTTATTGAGCCTAGAGCAGATGAGGATTGGCTAATGAGATAGAGAATACTCTAGATGGGATGCATTGTCCTCCTAAGAGGAGAGTTGTATTAGCTATATTTTTATTAGATGTTGAGATAGAGCGCTGGTGGTTAGGTCAGTAGAGAGAGAAGTTTCAGAGTCGTGCAAATACCCTAATTACTTAGGATGAGTTTGCTGAGACATTCAGGATATGGTTTGTACCTCCATATACTAGAAGATAGCTACATAGCTCTTTTTTGAAGTTGATTCAGGGAAGCATGTTAGTGATGTAGTATGAGGCAAAGTTTAATTCCCTCTCCAGTTATGCTCCATAGTTAGTTGGCACTTCTGAGGAGAAGTGTTACCAATTTATGGAGGGACTCATAGATGCTTTGAGGCAGTCACTGTTGGCACAGGATATTATAGACTTTGCTCAGTTAGTTGAGAGGGCCAAGAGGATAAAGACTGATCTGATAGCAGTGCAACAGTGATGGACTACAAGAAAGAAGAGATTTAGCTGTAAGCAGTTAGCAATAGCCATTCTGGGAAAAAGAGCATGTTTGGACCTGTTGAGTTCAGAAGGAGGAGATAGTCAGTAGTAATTTCTTCTGAATCAAATAGAGGTAATGTTGCTAGTTCTAGGGTTTCAGTGAGTAAGGCCTCATTATGTCAGCAATGTAGTAGAAGGCATAGTGGTCAGTATTATAAAGCATCAGGTAAGTTTTTTCGTTGTGGTTAGTTTAGACACCGGATTGCTGAATGTCCACAGGATGGCTTTGATAGACATTCTAATTTCAGAGGCTCTAATCAACCGACTGTGGGCAGGCTGAGGGTAGCACCACCTCGACCATATTTTGAGGCTTTTCGCCGTCGGGGTATTGGTTCAGTATCACGAGGTCAACCTTCTAGGGGTTCGCAAGGTGCATGTAGTTCTGTTACTTTGACCCCAATATAACCACGAGTTTACAGTCTAACGCAGCAGGAGGCCAACGAGTCTCCAGATGTTGTGATAGGTACAGCTTATATTTTTATATCTCCTTACCATATTTTATTTGATTATGGTGCTAGCCACTTTTTCATGTCCGAGCAGTATTTTGATTCTCTTGATTTGCCTTCCGTATTAATACATATTTTTTTGTATGTAGTTTTGCCTACAGGAGATGGAATGCTAGCTAGTATGGTTTGTTTTTGTGGTTTAAAGTTTTCTGATAAAGTTTGGAAATCTCGTTTAAATTTGTTACCTATTTTTACATTTGATGTTCATTTTGGGTATGGACTGGATGAATCGATATGGGGCTCAAATTAATTGCTTGAAAAAGAATGTGATTTTGTATTAGAATGGTGAGAGCTTTGTATTCTAGGGAATTAGTGGTGTTCTTTCTTATTTGATTTCTGTTCTAGAAGTGGATAGGCTTTGAAGGAAAGGTAGCCTAATATTTTTAGCATCTATTAGAGATGTGAGACTCTCTTCTGATTTTGTGAGTAGTGTCCCTATAGTTCGAGAGTTTCCAGATGTCTTCCATGAGGAATTAGTGACTTTATAGCCAGATAGGGATATAGAGTTTTGTATTGATCTTTTTTCTAGTATTGCTCTGATCTCTAAAGCTCCGTATATAATGGCACTTAAGGAGCTTTAGGAGTTGAAGGTTCAGCTTCAAGATTTAGTTAACAGAGGAAACATCTGTCCTAATGTGTCCTCGTAGGGAGCACATATTTTATTTGTGAAGAAAAAGGGCGGAATGATACGTATGTGCATTGATTACAGAGAGTTGAACAAAGCCACAATAAAAAATAAGTATATGTTGCCTATGATTGATGACTTATTCAATTAGCTAGCTGAATGTTCAGTATTTTTAAAGATCGATCTACGATCTAGTTATCATCAGTTGAAGGTAAGGATAGAGGATGTGGAAAAGACTGCACTTAGTATAAGGTACGGACATTATAAGTGTTTAGTCATGTCATTCGGAGTGACTAATGACCTAACAGTCTTCATGGATTTGATAAACAAGGTTTTTAGGAAGTATCTGGATCAGTTTGTGATCGTCTTTATTGACAATACTCTAATTATTTCAGATCTGAGGAGGAGCATGCAACACACTTGAGAACTACTCTAAGGATTCTAAGGCAGTATCAATTATATGTTAAGTTCTCAAAGTATGAGTTCTGGCTGAGGAGCATTTCAGTTTTAGGGCACGTAGTAAGCAGTGCAGACATTTTAATATATCTCCAAAAGATTCAGGCTATTTTTGATTGGCCAATGCCTACTACAGATTTAGAGGTTCATAGTTTCTTAGCTTGGCTAGCTATCATCGAAAATTTGTTCAGGGTTTTTCTCACATTTCTCTGCATTTGATAAGATTGACTCATAAGTCAATAACTTGTTATATGGACTCCAGAGTGTGAGGAGAGTTTTCAGTTGTTGAAGGATTGTTTGGCTTCTGGTCCTATTTTGACCATTCCTTCAGGTACAGAGGGGTTTCACCTTTTGAGTGATGCATCATTGAGAGGTTTAGGATGCGTGCTGATATAGCACGGTAGAGCTAGTGCTTATGCATTTTAGTATTTAAAACTATATGAGAGAAACTACCCGACACATGATCTGGAGTTAATTATTGTGATATTTGCATTGAAAATTCAGAGGCATTACTTGTACGGAGTAATATACAAGATCTTTACTGACCATCAAAACTTGAATTACATTTTTACTCAGAAGGATCTGAATTTGAGGCAGAAAAGGTGGTTAGAGCTTATTAAATATTATAATTTGTCTATTCAGTATCAGTCTGGTAAAGTAAATGAGATAGCAAATGCTTTGAGTAGGAAGTCATCGAGTAATTCTCTTTCATTGCTTACTTCTGTAGACCTTCTTATTCAAGATTTGGAGAAGTTGGAGATAGAGGTGGTATCCGCTGATACAGATCCGAATTTATTAGCTCAGATGATTATTCAGCATACTCTACATGAAAGAATTTAAGAAGCTCAGAAATTAGATGCAGAGTATCTGAAGTTGAGTGGTCAGATTAAGGCTGGTAAGAGACCTGAACTCTCTTTATCTAATTCTGGAGTTATTTTCTGTAAGGATAGATTAGGGATTCCTTATGTTGGTGATCTGAGAGCTGAGATCCTACATGAGGCACATTACTCGGGCTACACTATTCATCTAGGAAGTAGCAAGATGTATGGAGATTTAAAAGGTATGTTTTGATCGCCTGGATTGAAAGACATAGCTAAGTTTATTTTGAAGTGTGAGGCCTGTCAATTAGTGAAGGCAGAACATCAACGACCAGATGGTCTTTTTGTCAGTTGTTACCTATCTCTGAGTGAAAATGGGAGGAGGTGATGATGGACTTTATTATGGGTTTTCTCATATCGAGGTAGGGACATGATGTCATTTAGGTTATTGATCGTTTGACAAAGTCAGCGCATTTTATTCCGATCTAACAAACTGATCTAGTAGACAGATTGACACAGATATATGTTAGAGACATTATCAGATTGCATGGTGTGCTGAAGGTAATTATATCCGATCGTGATGGATGATTTACCTCTAGATTATAGAGAGACATTCAGCAGGGATTGGGTACAAAATTGCACTTAGTACGGATTTTCATCCGCATAAAGATGGACAGTCTAAAAGGACTATTTAGGTATAGGAGCATCTTTTGAGACTCTATATTTTGGACCTTGGCAATAGTTGGGAGGATCATATCCCATTGATAAAGTTTGCATATAATAATAGTTATCAGTCCAGTATTGGTATGGCTCCTTATAACGCCCTGTACGGTAGGAAATACAAGACCCCTTTATATTTGGTAGAGGTGGGTCAGACAGGTGATAGGGTCAGCTTTTATGGATGACACTATAGCAAAGATTCAACTGATCAGAAAAGATTGAGAGCTGCACAGGATAGACACAAGAAGTATTATGATCAGAAACACAGGCTTATAGAATTTCAGGTTAGTGATTTTATTTTAAGTCAAAGTCAGCCCAATGAAAGGTGCCAGCAGATTTAGAAGAATCAGTAAGCTGAGTCCAAGTTAAAAAAGTTCTAAGAGAAGTGCTATGGAGAGTTCTTGACAAGATTGGAGTTAATAACGCTTATATTCAAATCATTAAAGATATGTATGCAGAAGCTATTACTTGGTCAAACACAAGGTGGTTTGACCAAGTATTTTTCTATTTCGGTTGGGTTACATCAAGGATCAGCCTTAAGCCCATATCTTTTGTTTTAGTCATGGATGTTCTCACTAGATATTTATAAGAGGATATACCTTGGTATATGTTTTTTGCTGATGATATTCTTCTTATTGATAAGACTAGAGAGGGAGTTGAAGATAAACTTGAATTATGGAGATCAACCTTAGTAGTAATAGACCTAGTGAGGGGATTGTGACTTTGGGCGATCAAGTCATTAATAAGAGTACATGTTTTAGATATCTTGGATTTATTATTTAGAGTGATGGTGAAATAAATGAGGATATTATTAGCAGAATTCAAGTTAGATGGTTGAAGTGGAGGAATGCATCGGGCTTGTTGTGTGATAGAAAAGTCGCCCTCAAACTTAAGAGAAAATTATATAAGATGGTGCTGAGACTTGCAATGCTTTATGGTGATGAATATTGGCCATTAAAAGAGAAGCATAATGCTAAGGTAAGTGTTACAGAGATGAGGATGCTCAGGTGGATGAGTTGCTTTACCCTTAGAGATAGGATACGAAATGAGCATATACGTGAAAAGGTTGGAGTAGCTCCAATGAAAGATAGATTAGAGAGAGTCGCCTTAGATGGTTTGTTCACATAAAACGGCGGCCTCCCGATGACCCAATTAGGAAAGTAGAGGTATTAGATTTGACTTATGTTAAGAAAGGTAGAGGTATATCTAAAAAGACTTGGTTAGAAAATATTAGAAATGATCTTTCTTTATTAGATTTAAACGAGAAATTGACTTTTAACATGAAACAATGGAGAAAAAGGATTCATGTAGCTGACCGCACGTAGTGGAACAAAGGCTGATGTTGTTGTTGTTGTTGTTGTTGTAAGCTGAGTCCAAGGTACATTGAACCTATTGAGATTATTGAGAAGATTGATAGTTCTACTTATAGATTATTGTTGCCTGATCAAATGGTCAATATACATATTATATTTCATATATTTTCTCTAAGGAAGTGGGTATCTAATTCAGGAAAGAGATTATCTACTAATGATGTTGAGGTTCTCCGAACCTGCACTATAGAGAAGAGCCAGATTGGATTTTGGTGTACGAAGTCAGGAAATTGAGGAATAAACAAATTCCAATGGTTAAGGTGCAGTAGAAGCACAGGACTACCAGAGAGACTACTTGGGAGAAAGAGTCTGATATGAGATAGCTATATCCAGACTTATTTTGATTTAAAAATATCGATGAAGATATTTTTTTAGGTGGCTAGATTATTATAACTCAAAATTTTAAAAAATATATTTTTACCTGCAACAATCAAAAATTTATTTATGAGTCATTATAAGTCCAAATCATAAATCATTTTCGTCATAATATATCTATTATGGTGTTTTAGTTTTACTAATTTTTTTAATAATTTTTTAGTACTTGTGAAATTCCTTAAGAAATTAGCACCTAACGGTATAAGTGGGGGTTTTGAGACCGTCAGATATTTATTTTGCAAATAGATTTCACCAGAATTTTTTAAATAAAATAAATTATTTTGAGGATATTTTTCTATAATTTTTTGAATTCATACAAAAATTTTTATGAAATTTATATGAAAATTGATTATAATATTATTATTTTATTATTTTATTTAAAAAATCTAAAAACACTTAAACCATTAAACCATTTTCTTTTAAGCCCTTAACTCATTTCTCCATTTCGTTTAAGAGAGGTTTTTTTTTTGGAAATTGAGAGAAAAGAGATGAGAGAGACGAAAGAAAGCTAGGGATTGGTGATCGTAGAGCCATTTTTGTTCGTCGGCCTAGTTGAGAATTTTGCTGGTCTCAAGGTAGTTACATTTTTCATATTTCAATTTACAAAAATTTGATGTTTTTTGATATTTTTTTGATCAAATTTATATTTTCGTAACCGAAAAATGATGATAACTTTATTTTCGTAACTTTTTATATATTATAGAGAGTGAGATTATGAATATTTTAAGTATACTTTGAAAATTTTTTTGTTGGGTGATTTTGAAAAAGTTACGATTTTTGTCTACTCAAAAATTTATTTTTACATCTAAAAATATTATTTTCATTCAATTAAAGCTTCTGAATGATATTTTGCATAATCTCTGATAATTTTGTTATATTTTGAAATTATAAATTTTTACTCAGTAGTATTTTTGTTGCCTATCATTAAGATATTTTGGCAATTTTTGAATTCAGTCTCATTATGCTTTAATTAATGAAATGCATTGAAAAAAGTGAAAGAAATGTGATGTGATGTGATGTGTTGTGATGCGATGTGATGTCGACGCCAGTGGGCGACCAAGGTGGGATTTTGTTACCAAAATGTTGTGATGCCGATGACAGTGGGCGACCGAGGTGGGATTCTGTTACTAAAGTGTTGTGATGCTAGCATTAGTAAGCGACCAAGGTGGTAGTATGTTACTGAAGCATTGTGATGACAGCGCTAAGGGGCAACCGAGGTGGAATTGTGTTATGCCGGTGCCAATGGGTGCCGAGGTAGAAGTTTGGTAATGAAGATGTATGAAAATTTGGGCTTAAGAGCTATTCTGATAATCATTATGAAGTATTTGTTTAATTGTATGCAATTTCAGTATATGATTACAGTTCTTTTGATTTTAGTTATTGATTTCTGTTTTAGACTGCAATAGCTTACTGAACCATGTTAACTCATCCTTGCTTTTGCTTTTATTTTCATGCCTGGGAAGGATAAGGAGCGAGCTGAGTAGTTTGGATAGCATACTCCAATCTATGTTGTAGGTATGTTTTGGTTAGTTTTGATTTTTTTTGTAGGCTTAACTTTTATTTTGTTATTCTCTGTATTGTCAAGTGCTATTATAGATAGCCTTCAGATTATATATTTTTGGATGATATATAAAATATCATGTTTAGATTTGATAGTCTTTTACTCTATATTGCATTCAATAGTGGTTCTGTGTAGTATATAAATTGAAAGTTTTATTTCAGTACTTTTTCAACCAGATCTTGGGGTCAGTCTTGCCCCAATCTGAGACTGTATGAGCTGTGTAATATCAGGTTATATCATTTTAGGTTGTGAAAGCATGTTACTCTCAAAAATCTATAAATAAATCACCACTTCTCACATGAAAGGAGGCTTGGAGCTTAGACCTTTGACTGGAGATTGGAGAGAACTTTAAAGCTTTAAGAGCTCTCCACTCATGTACCACCACCGGCGAGCCTTTGTCAACCTTCATCAGACCACCGTCTGGTCGTCGACCAAAGCCGGACCACCGCTCGGCCGCTGATCTTCATTGGATCTCTACCCGACCATTATCAGGCCACTGCCCGGCCTCCAACTGTCGCTGGATCACTGCTTGTCCGTTGATCTCCGTCGGACTTCTACCCTGCCGTTAATTGCCAATGGACTTCCACCTAACCATCTCCGGACCACCGCCATGCCGCCTACCATCGCCAAAATTCAGCCCGACTGCCATCGGACTTCCGCCTTACCATTGTCGGGCCACCGCCTGGAAATCGACTGCCGTTGGATCACTGTTGCCCGATGACCATGGTCCCTCCGACCACTACCGCCCATCGACTATGGTCCCTCCGACCACCATCACCCGCCGACCACTGTCCCTCCGACCACAATCTCCCATCGACTACGGTCCCTCTAACCTCCCATCGCCCGCTGACTATGGTCCCTCCGACCTCCCGTCGCCCACTAACTACGATCCCTCCGACCACCTTCGCCCGACTACGATCCTGCTGGTCAAATGAGCCCACAATCTCTTAAAAATAACTCTTATATCAGTAAATTCTTCCAACTCACTATGTAATGTACTCTATATGATGCATATTTACTATATCGAGCCAAGGCCATTCCTCCATGGAAGTGCCTCATTTATAATCAACAATAAAAACTAGTAAAACCATTTCAATTAGGCCAGGCCCCGTGATTTTTTCCCTTTTTAGAATTTTTCACGTAAAAATATCGGTGTCTTATGACTCTCACACCCTTCTCTCTTTATCTATATGTGTGTTAGATCTTTGTTCAAAGTTAAGACGTTAAGTTCCTTATCTCTATGCCGTTGGAAATGTTCCAATCCACAACAATAAGTATAAATTGATGTAAAGAAAAGTATTAAGCACTTAATATCTATAAAACAATTGATTACTTCATTATTTGAATGCTCATTGAATTCTTCATAATATTATTTCTTTATTTAATTTGATGAGAGTTTTAACTCTTGACCTATGGCTCAAGAACATGAACCTCTTTTATGATTTAAATTTATCTTCTTTTTATTCCTTTTAACTTCACAAACATTTATCACATTTAAACTTCATTTAAGATAATTTTTTTACTGTTTTCTAAAGTAACTTTCTAATATAAAAATTTCTGATTTAAAAATTTTTTATATTAAAAAACTACTTTAAAAATCAATAAAAAAACTATCTCAAACGAATCCTTAAACTCCTTGAAAATGCCAATAACATCAATAAATTAATAAATAAATACAACAAATGCTTATTTTTGCATGCAAAAATTAATTAAAAGTATAATTTTTCAGAATAAAATTATGTCAAAGTATCTCAAAATTTGTATCATAATTGCCTTATCCCAAAATAATCTCTAAACTATTTATTAGTTGCCAATTTAATCCTGAAGCATCACATCGCTCCAATTTACTCCCACAAAAATCTAAACTTTGTCCAAAATAATCCCTTACATTATAAGGGTGATACACAATTAATCACAATTTAAACATTTAGGTGAATAAAATTAATCCCAATTTAATCCCAAAAGAATCATTAAAGATCAATTTTATATAATCAAAAAACTAAATTGAAACAACCTAACACTCTAAGGCTTAATTGAACATATATAAAGATTATTTTGAATATATTTATAATATTATCCAATAATTTTCAATTACGTTTTTATCATGATATATTTTTTAGAGATTTTTGAGCTAATTAAAATCAAATTCACACATCACATATGCCAGCTTTGAACTCAAGGCCTTTTAGTTAATAACAAAAATTATCAACCAACAAATCAAGATGAGCTATGTTATATCAAGATATATTAACATTTTTTTTTCCTTCCCTCTCACCTTTGTTTATTATCAAATGCTCCATGTGAAATCAATATTTGTTCTTCTTATTTAGTAGCTTGTAATAACTCTCAGTAAGCATTTCTTTTAACTTTTTCTGAAAAGAAAACCATCAAATATATGGAATCAACACTTGTAATTCTTTAACCTTCAACTAAAAATAAATAAATATTACACACAAATACAAAATTTACAAAGACCTGTGTGATATGGTGTGATGGAATGGAGGCATTACCTCCCATTGGACAACAATTTTGCAGAGCTTGAAATGAGGGAAGAGATCATCTGACCCCATAAGGAAACCTTCGATCCAAAATATTGAACTCGAACCGATTTCCGAGTTCCTTCTTCTCTGATGTATTCCACTTCTCTGGAGAATATCTTCTCAGTGAGTTCAGGCTGTTCAAGGAGAGGCAATGAGAGAGATCCTTCAGACTCCAGGCTCTTTATCCACCCACGCAGCAGATAGTTCACAACCTGATGAGAAGAATTGAACAACTTATAAGCTTTTATCACTGTAACTTCCTTAAAAGGTATTTTGAGGTGAAAGAGGATATTAAGGCTTTGTTTGGGACGGCTTTCTTCTTGCTTTCTAAAATAGCTTTTTAGTACAAAAATTTTTTTGAATTTGAATTTTTTTACTAGAAAGCCGTTTTAAAAAGCATTACGAAAATTATCCCAAATGAAGCCTAAGCTGCTCTTCGATGTTTAAAGTGGGGGCAAAAGACATAAACCCCACCTGCTACACATAATGAACCTAACTACCATCAACATAGAGAAGACAAACCTTAGAACACTGTTTGTCCACAGACACCAGTCTAGAAATGAACTTAAGCTCAGGGCCCAAGTAGTTAAAAAATATATATAGAAGCCCTCATATTTGATGGTGTTATTAACACTAATAATTTTTTTAATTATTTAATTCAGATGGATGAATTTCTATTAGAATAATATGGATGAATGTCAAAAAACTAATTTTGCTCAAGTTAAAATGATAGGAAATGATAAATAATTTACTTGAAAGGGAACAAATAAACTATAGAAATGCATTAACTTGCATAAAAATGGAAAAAATGCTTAAGATCAAAAGACACCATGATAAAAACTGAATGGCCAACTTTTAGCTTCAAAGAAGGTATAAGTCCAAGGAACAAGTCAAAACTGCGAGACTATGGCAAAACAAAAAAATAAGACTTGAATACCTCAGGAACCTCATCATGAGGACAGTGACCTGCGGGACTAATCTGATAGTATGGTGCTTGTGGTATCTGACGCTTAACTTTAAGGCCCCAAATTGGCCTAACCCAGGGATCATCTTTGCCATACATAAGGCAGATTGGTACATTTTGAAGTTCACATCTGAACAATCATTGAAATGAGAAGCCGCCAGTTAAAATGTAAATTGCAATGATTTCATGTTTTAAATAAGTAACATTAAAGGCTACTTCTTTTAAAGAAGAACTCACCAGTAAAAGTGAACCCAAAAAAAATAATTTAATAGTTAGTAATGGAGGAAAGACAGCTTTGTTGAAAGGTGAGGCCACCAGTTAAAACATAAATTGCAATAATTTCATAGATCAAATCAGTAACAAAGGCTACTTCCTTTAAAAAAGAACCCGGTGAAAAAAAAAAAATCAACAATGTAATGGCTTGTAATGGAGGAAAGATAACCGAGTAGTTTCCATACCTAGTCAATGCCTCCTGGAAAGATAGTTGACCCCTGGGAGCAAACATAATGGAAGCAAAAGAAGCCGCTGCTGCTGGATGTTGTACTATTTCAAGAATACGAGAAAAGACTTTGTCAACCTTAGTTGAATGGTCAGCATAGACTTGCTTCAATATTTCCTCTATATTACTGGGTTCACTTATCTTTTGCCATCTGGAGCAAACAAAATTGCAAATCAAATCAAGTCCAACTGGGAATAGAAGCCAACTTAGAAAAAATTAGATAATTGACTATTGCAGCACTCAGAATATTTGTTGAGCAAAACTAAGTTGTACGATCCATTGAAAAGTATAGGCCTAAGGTGGAGTGGTCCTCTACCTCCAAAGAGAAGGCAAGGATATGAATCCATCCAAAAAAAACCATAGTAATTGAATAAATTCGTGGTAAAACTGGAGTTATATAGAAAGAAAAAATATTTCATTCATTTGCGTTTAAAATTTTAAAAGGCTGTTAGGGCTCATTTGGTTGCTTGTAAATGAAAAACATGTTACAATGATGATTTTATTGATCTCATTTTGATTTTGAAAATGAATTCTCACTTTTAAAGGATTTCAAGGGGCTCATAAAGTTGAAAATCCTTATTAAGTTATGACTATATCAACCAAGAAGATGAAATCTAGCCAATTCATTATTTTTTAAGGCGTGTTTTCCAACTTCTAGCAACCAAATCTGCCCGTAGATGAAATAAATACATTGTTTTCAATATGAGTTCAAATAGAATCAACACATTTTCTGGTTCCTATCACATATTTGCAGAGCCCATTTGGTATATACATAGCAGAACCATATATGAAATAGAGACAGCACCGTCCAAATTGAAATCAACTTCCTAATCTAAACATATATGATACTCAAAAATCACTCTATATCCCTGCTTCCAAAGGTTTTTCAAGTCTCAGAATCACATTATCATTTCAACTGCTACTATGCAGGGCTCAGATTCATGAAAAGATGCCAGCTAATAAAAGAAACAACGCTCAGTTCATATGTCAACAATAAGCAGCAGACTAGGTTACTAAAAGCTAATTGAGGCACAAAACTAAATACCTACACGAGCTCAGTTAGTTTTCTCACGCTCGAAGGTAAAGGGAAAGTCCCAGCCCATGGGAAGATTCTGGACCATCTAGGTGACCTAATGGGGTTGGGTAGAAATCCCCAAAATGGGGTCGCATTAAGTAATGTAACCCCCTTAGCTAGCTGTGGATTGCATGCTGCAAAATACATAGCAACAAAACCACCAAGGGAATTGCCCACCACATAAACTGGTTCACCAATGACCTACAACATAAAATAAACAAAATAAGGTTTTGTTAATCAAGCTAATCGAAGGCAACCCAAAAAACGTTTATATTAACATGCTTCTATAATGCATAAATCATCACAAGCAACAGATATAATTTCTGTAATTATTGTGGTCCTACTACGATTTGCATGCAAATGAAGTGGTAGTTGGCACAAACGAAAAAATGTGCATTTTTCTTAAAGCAGAAATTGCTAGAAATTAAAGAGAAGTAAGAGATTAAAGTAGTCCTGAGGGTAAAATTCAACTCAGGGCAACTCAGGGTTAGACTTCATAATGCCTCTAATATGAGTTGGCATATGCTCTCATGAAAAAGAAATAGAGGATTCACAAGTCACTAGTTACCAACTACATCAAATTTATTTAAAGAAAACATAGAAGAGTAGAGGTGAAGCCCAATTAATAATGCAATGATAGTAAACGTCCAAGAATCTCAATAAAAATTTAGAAACAAATGAAATCAACAAACCAAATGAACAACAAAATGAAAGACCAAAATTAAAAATTATGTAACAAAAGAGAAAACAAATGAAATTACAAAAATAAATAAAAATTCGACCTCATGCTAGTACAAGTAGATGACTTTCCCTATAATAAAGTAGTCACACTTATACCACTTCAAGGAAAAATCATACATTCAACTAGCACTCGCAATAATGAATTAGCAGATAGAAATTTGACTCAAGCCAAAATTATTTAAATCACATGTCATTGCCAGGTACCAAGTCCTGGATGGAAAAAGTGAAGGGTTGCGTTAGGTAGTCAACAGCCAGTGTAAAACTTGTCGAATAATCATAATATGAATCCTTTAATACAGTGTGTTAATGTTAGGGCGTTCCCTAGAAACGACGGGTTGTATGGCCTAAATAAAGCGAAAAGTGTGCAAAGGCTGCTGCATCAGCGCCCGAGTGCAATTTTAAATAGGCAAGAGTTCCCACATCATGGACGGATGAGGGTAAAGAAGCTAGTCCATGAAACTAGAATTTGGATTGGATCTCGGAATGTAGGTTCTCTTACAGACAAATTAATGAAATTAATTGATATTATGATTCATAGGAAAATAAATATTTTATGCATTCAGGAAACTAAATAAGTTGGAGAAAAGGCTAAGGAGAATGATAGTTTATGATTTAAACTTTGATATTCTGGTAGAAGTCGTACTATAAATGATATACGTATGATTATAGATAAGAGTTTAAAGAATAATGTTATAAAAATTAATATAATTAGAGACAGAATTATTGTTTTGAAGATTATTATTTTTGCTAAGATTATTAATATTATAAGTGCTTATGCTCCTCAAGTAGGTTTGGATATGTGTTTAAAATTAAAATTTTGAAATGACTTAGAAGATTTAATTCAAAAGATTCCTCTTGAAGAAAGTTTTTATTGAAGAAGATTTAAATGGACATGTTATAGAGAGGTAGAGAATTTTAAAATTATTCATAGTGGCTATGAGTTTGGAGTGACTAATGAAGGTGGTAAGACTATATTAGATTTTGATCTAACTTATAATTTTGTAATTGCTAATACCTTATTTAAGAAAAAAATGAGCATCTCATCACTTATAAGAATGGATATAGTAAAACTCAGATTAATTATTTTTCTTATAAGAAAAATAGATCGTTTAGATTATAAAATTATTCCGAGTGAAAGTTTATGTATTCAATATCGCTTATTAGTTTTAAATTTTAAGATAAATGGGCAGAATATAAAAAATTTAGTGAAACATTATTCTAAGATTAGATGAAGGTTTTTAAAAAATACTAACAAAAATATTTTTGAGAGTAAGATTCGAGATCTTAAAATTTTATCTGTGCATGAGGAAGCAAATGTTATATGGGATAAAGTAACTAGTAATATTAAGAATGTTGCAAAGGATGTGCTTAGAGTTTCAAAAGAAAAAAGCTTGTAATAATAAAAATAGTTGGTGGTGGAATCAAAATGTGTAAGAAAAGATCAGAAATAAAAAGCTTAATTATAATAATTGTTTATATATAAAAATTCTAAAACTTGGGAAAGATATAAATTTGCCCGTAACGAGTCTAAGAAAGTAATCTGGGATGCAAAGACTTTAGTTTTTAATAATTTATATAATTATACTAAAGAGGGCGAAAGATAAATGTATAAGCTAGCCAAACAAAGAAATAGGAGTAATAAGGATTTAGTTCAAGTGCAGTGCATTAAGGATGAAGATCAAAAAGTGCTTTTTATAGAAGAGGATATTCAACAAAGATGGATGAGATATTTTATTAAAAGCTTTTCAATGAAGATTGTGAGAATACGATTGACTTTAATGAACTTAGCACCCTAAACGAAAATAAAGATTTCTATTTTTATCAGCGTATTAGTAAAACTAAAATTAGAGAGGCTTTAAAGAAAATGAAGTGTGGAAAAGCTGTTGGACCTTATGATATTCCAATAGAGGTGTTGAAATGCTTAGGAGATGAAGGAATTTCTTGGCTTACTAAATTTTTTAATACTGTTTTAAAGACTAAAAAGATGTCAGATGAGTGGAGAATAAGTATGTTAATTCCTAGTTTTAAGAATAAAGGTGATGCACAAGATTGTGCGAATTATAGAGGAATTAAGTTAATGTGTCATACTTTAAAACTATGGGAGCGAATTATGAAGCGTAGGTTGCGGCATGATACTAATGTTTCTCAAAATCAATTTGGATTCATGCCGGGTAGGTCTACTATGGAAGCCATTCATTTATTGAGAGGTTTGATGGAGAAATATAGAGAGAATAAGGAGGATTATTGATTTAGAGAAAGCATATGATAAAGTTCCAAGAGAATTGCTATGGAGAGTTCTTGAAAAGAAAGGAGTTAATAACGCTTATATTCAAATCATTAAAGATATATATGCAGGAGCTATTACTTGTGTTCAAACACAAGATGGTTTGACCAAGTATTTTCCTATTTCGGTTGGATTACATCAAGGATCTGCCTTAAGCCCATATCTTTTTGCTTTAGTCATGGATGTTCTCACTAGACATTTGCAAGAGGATGTACCTTGGTGTATGCTTTTTGCTGATGATATTCTTCTTGTTGATAAAACTACAGAGGGAGTTAAAGGTAAACTTGAATTATGGAGGTCAACCTTAGAGTCTAAAGGTTTTCGCTTGAGTAGATCTAAAACCGAATATATGGAGTGTAATTTTAGTAGTAATAGACCTAGTGAGGGGATTGTGACTTTGGTCAATCAAGTCATTAATAAGAGTACACGTTTTAGATATCTTGGATCTATTGTTCAGAGTGATGGCGAAATAGATGGGGATATTATCAGCAGAATTCAAGTTGGATGGTTGAAGTGGAGGAATGCATCGGGCTTGTTGTGTGATAGAAAAGTCCCCCTCAAACTTAAG
Source organism: Dendrobium chrysotoxum (assembly GCA_019925795.1). NCBI lineage: Eukaryota > Viridiplantae > Streptophyta > Magnoliopsida > Asparagales > Orchidaceae > Dendrobium > Dendrobium chrysotoxum. The sequence continues at coordinate 79,937,584 of CM034305.1, read as the reverse complement.
GGAAAATTCTATAAGATGGTGGTGAGACCTGCAATGCCTTATAGTGCCGAATGTTGGCCATTAAAAGAGAAGCATAATACTAAGTTAAGTGCTGCAGAGATGAGGATGCTCAGGTGGATGAGTGGCTTTACCCTTAGAGATAGGATACGAAATGAGCATATATGTGAAAAGATTGGAGTAGCTCCAGTGGAAGATAAGATTAGAGAGAGTCGCCTTAGATGTTTTGGTCATGTAAAATGTCGGCCTTCCGATGACCCTATTAGGAGAGTAGATGTATTTGATTTGTCCTATGTTAAGAAAGATAGAGGTAGACCTAAAAAGACTTCGTTAGAAAATATTAGAAATGACCTTTCTTTATTAGATTTAAATGAGAATTTGACTCTTAACAGGACACAATGAAGAAAAAGGATTCATATAGCCGACCCCATGTAGTGGGATAAATGCTTGATGTTGTTGTTGTTGTTGTATATGCCACAAAACCTACTTCCAAATAAAGTTCACAAGTGATCAACCTCAACTGAAGTTTAAATTGATTTTTAATGTATTTATAAATTTTCAAATTAATCCAAATATAGTCGTAAGCTAAACCTCATTTCAAAAAAAAACCCTCAAATAGGCATAGGTGGCTGCATGCCTACCATTCAAAAGGAACCCATAGAATACAATAGCATACCCGTAAATTAAAGCTTTATTTGAGACACCCTTTTTACTGCTTTTTTTATTAGAAAAGACACTCAATAAAAAATAATATATATTTGAATGATAATTTTTACGCAGCTTTTTTAAAAATGTCTTTAAAAAAGTTATTTTTAAAATTGTCTTTAAAAAAGTTATTTTCTTAAAGAGCATTTAAAACTGTCTGAAAAAGGAATTTTAAAAAGTATAAACTATCCCAAATGAAACCTAAGAATTAGTTAGAAACAACTGCCTCATTTAAACACAACTCTAGAATCAATAAACAAAAAAAAACTAGAAGTTGGTGACTCCAAAACCCACCACTTAAGAGTCACAAGAAATACCATAACCCAATAGCAGATGACATAACCCATGCCATGTTGCATCAACTCCTTCTGTCTCCAAATTAAATAGCCAAGCATAGAAATTAAGTTAAATCGAATCAAGACTAAAATCACGCAAGCATATGAACTTCTCTAAAACTAGGAAATAAAATACAACTTTTTGTTTTACCATTATCACTGGCATGCCCTCTAATACAGATATGACAAAATAAAAAGAACCAACCAATATAAATAAAAAAATAACTTCAAAAAAAATTAAAGCTTAATGTGTGCTTTTGATGAGTATAAAGGTCTAAGACAATGAACAGTGCTTCTAAATTTCTAGAGATAGATTTCTGCTCAGATGATGCCAAATTCATTTGTGAGAATCGTCTTGCTCCACAAGCAGAGGGAAAAGTAGAACAAGAGCATCTTTAGGGCGCTATTCGAGGTGAAGGGCTTCAAGTAGGGTTCAATTCATTTATCAGTTATCATCAAAGAGTATCAAAATAGAAGGGCTCAAGCAAAGATAAAAAATTAGAAAATTGATAACTCTTTCATGAAGTCCAACAAGACCTAATAAGACCAGAACAATATTTTGGAGGGCATGCAATAGTTCATAAGCTTTAAAGATTGTCCTTACGAACAAGATCTACACGTCAAATGACACAACTAAGGCGTATTAACCCTCCCACCCCAGTTGAAAACTCAAAAACTTAAATTTTGAATTTAAAATTCAAATTTTATATGTAGCAGTGAGCAAGTAGCTACTACTTGCAGGTTTTGATAATCCTGGTTATACACCAACTAATGTTGATATAGTATTAGAGTCAAATCTTGATTTGAGCACCTTCCTCAATCATGTGGATGAAAAAGAAAATCTTATTTTTGAAGGATCCTATGAAGAGGCAAAGACTTGAGCGACACAAAGCCTAATTAGGCTGGTGCCCGATATGGCCATAGTTGATCCATTCAACATCACATATACATCGTCAATTTGGAAAATTCAAATGCAATAACACATGTTAAATATACAAATACACTTATAGAAGATTACAGGGGAACAGGAAAACAGTGGGGGAGAGATGGAGAAGGATATGCAATAAATAAGGACAAGGAAAAGAGTAACAAGGTAACAGCTTAGCAGAAAAGCAAGCAGATGGGCGGCTGGAGGTAAACATAATCTTAAAATCAACAAACATATCTAAAAGTTCTTTAAAAAATTATAAATTTACATGAATCTCAATTTTTGTGCATTCAAGAAAGTGGAATAAGTGGATAATATACTCTATCTTAGCAAGGCGTGTTAAAGAGCGGAAAATGAATGAATTTGGGTTTGCTTTTGCTTGGTTCTAGCACAAGATTATTAAAGAGCTGAAAAATATTTTTCCTTTTATTATTGTTTATAATCAAGCCCGTCATGAACAACAAGCAAAGTTTGACCATCAAATGCATCAAAAAATTTTTAATCGATAGCTTAGATTTTATGAAAAAAGTTTGAGGTAGGTTTCATGGTTCAAGGCTTTAAAAGCATCTTAAAAAATGTGTTGTAAATTACATTTAGAACACATTCAATAATTTTGAATACCAAAATACATGAGTTAAAAATGAAATTTACACAAGTGCATGTGCATATATATATATATATATATATATATATATATATATATATATAGAGAGAGAGAGAAAAGCATAACCAAGTTGGTTCTTAATTGTGTTTAGCTCACCGCCCGGTTACTTAACAAATGAGCTTGACAGGAGTAGTTCGTAAACATTGAGCTTTTTAACACCCCAAGTCTAAGCATAAAATCATATCGGTCTTTTCACAAGTATATCTCAATCATAGAATATTTCAATTCATTTCCACTGCTTTCAATAAAAGGTCATCCGAGTCATTGCCTGATAATTGGGACACTTTGCAAGGCTTAGAAGGCAAGTACAATATCTAATTCTATGTATAAGTGGATCGGTTTAGTGAACAGGAAATTAGATAGGTCAACATTAAGGTGATCCATGGAAAGCTAGTAGAGCTCAATAATAAGGGTGTCAATGATGGTAACAGACCAGTAAGATGATTAATCCCCACGTAAAGCACTGGCTAGAAATTCAAATGTTGCATGATAAAATTGCATCATATTGCACAGCAGTTATCAATCGGTTTCCATCACAGAATGGAATAATTCACAAGTAGACAAACATAAACATGCATACCAGAAAAAAAAAAGGGGGAAAGAAAGGAGCGGGATAACATGAATATTATCCAAAACTATAAATATGTTTTGGAAGGACAATACTAGTTTACCTTCTTCAAGAACTCTTTCCAGAGGATTCCAGAACTAGCTTGTTTTAAGAACTATCAAAACATATAAACAAACACAAGATATCCAAGAGGAAAATTCCAAATAATCTAATTTGGCACCCAAAATACATACCTGTTCTACAAAATGCTGAACTTGGTCTCTCCACAGATCTATAGAGTATACCAACTCAGTAGCCCAAGGTTCTGATTCATTTCCAAATCCCCATTTTGCATGTGGCTCCTCAGAATTGGTGTCATGAGAACAAGGAGCAGGGTCTTCAGAAGGCAATGACATGCCTTGTCCTAAGAAATCCAATGCCCATACTCTATAATCACGACCTAGGTCTTTCAATTGCTTTTCATAATGGAAAGCCCCTACACCAAAACCAGGGAGAAATAACACTCCTGGAGCACCAATATTTTCAGTTCCAGATTTCTCATAGTGCACTGACAATTTTGGCTTCCATTCCCAATAACAACTACTGATTTGAGAACCATGATTGCCATTTGAATCATTGGGCAAGCTTGGAATTACAATTTTTTCAGTTTGATCAACTTTCGGGACATTTTTTAATCTCACATTTCCATCAACTACATGGTAGTTGCAAGTTCCATCCCTGGCTGTGGCAATATCTTGACTATGAAGCCCCTCAAGATAACTTAGCAGCCTGATCCCCTCTTTCTCATCTAAATTATTGATCTCATAAGATTCTTGATCTGATCTCCTCAGACTAAAAGAGCATTTCAAAACAGAGGATGAAAATTTTCTTTGCCCACTAGGGAAGAATTTGGATTGCTTCAAACTAAGCCTATTCTCGATAAATTTCACATCAGAACTATTAAACTTATATGGCAAAGGATGACTGAGAGGAAGCAATTCCATGTCTTGCAAAATAACAGTCCTGGAATGAATAAAACATCAGCAAACAAGAAAGAAAGACAGTGATTCAGAACAGGTTAGTAACCAGGGAAAAAAAAAAGTAAAACAGGTAAGACTAAAATTAAGTAATATCTGAAGAAAAAAAAAAGAGGGGGGTGAAGGGTCATTGGTCTTATCTTAATAAGAGTTCCCAGCATAAAATCATTAAAAAAAAAAAAGCTTTTACAACAAGGTAACATAAATAGAAATTTTCAATGTAGACTGCACTAGATGAACTATAGGCATGCACTCATGACACCAATTTCAATTAATTTATAATCATAACACATGCATTTCATGGCCCAAAACAACAAAGAGGAGATAGGATGGAAAAAACTAAAATGATCATAGCATATGCATGTTCATGGCCTTAAAATGTAAAAATACAGAGATACTGTTGAGGCACACAGTAGACAAACAATAAATCTAAGATGTCTACCAGACTCGTAAGTGAAGAATTATTTATTTGAATTTTTCCCACTAGCCTGTATAAAGTTATGATTTTCATAACAACATTTATATGTTTTAAAGTAAAAGTTTACTTAGGTTTTCTACTATTGCCTGAAAATTTATACAATAACCTACTTCTTGAATAGACTGAAAACAATTTGAAGAGCTTGACCTAAAAATTAATAGAGTAGAATGCCAACTAATCTATTTTAGGATATTATTTTTTTTTGGACGGGCATGAGAAACAAAAATTCATAGTCTTCGTTATATTAGGGAAAGAAGACTTCACTTAACTAATCAAGAACTCCAGAAAGATGAAGAGTAATGGTATTGAAACTAATTATTTCCCGTAATCAAACAACAGGAAATAGGTTATTGCCCAGAAAAATCAAGGAAAGCTATAAACTGAAAGAATTAGGAACGCCTAGATTAATTTCATTTCATGTTGTCCTGTTCCTCAATCTGGACAGAAAAAGAAACCAACTTGTTTGATCTTCATTTAGTATCAAATCTGTCATAAAAACATCAAAACAAAAAAAATATATACATGTTCCCTCATTTTCTCCCAGAAACAAAAAAGAACTTCGAACAATTTCCACATACACATATCCTTTCTAGGAATTTCTGAGATCTACACTACATTCAGCTGAAAAAAAAAACTCGAACATTTCTACTTCAAACTGAAAACAAGCATCTAGTAAGATCAGTTTCCTGGGAAAAAAGAAATACCTAAATTTACTTTCAGAATACTATCAACTTGTTATGCAAATTCAATAAAAAAATTTAAAATTTTTGTGATAAAACAGAAAAACAACTGATCAAAAAACAGAAAAGTTCAATTGTATTTCCTTTTACCTAATAATCGGAACCCGAAATATAACTAAATCGCCCTTTCGTCTATCTCTTCCTTTCCTTCTGAATCAATAAAGAGGCATTATAAAGGGTTGGGCGGAGAGATTTTCCAGGCAAAGTGGTCCCATCTCAAGCTCGAATTTTTCAGGTTATTGATTGGCTGAAATGGCTGTTGTCTGTTTTGTAGATGTTTCGGATGATAAGTCTTGACTTGCACGGCTCTTGCTGCAAGGGAAGAATCGCTGCGGTCGGCCATGTGTGCACGGGTCTTCCAGGTGGCGCGGGCGTCCCGTATGGAATCCCATGCAGTAGCTCGTTGAAAAAGAGAAAGATGATTTACAGCCCTTGGATCCGGACTAATGCGTCAGATTTGTGTAATGGGGTGTGTTAATTCAACATCGCCTTCGCCATTCATATATTATTTTTTAATATTAAGTTATTAACATAAAAAAAACATCTAAATTTTATATTTATTTATTCAAATTCATGGACTGTACATTAAAGCCTTATAAGCATACATATGGAGATTTAGGCTTCGTTTGGGACAGCTTTTTTCCTGCATCTTAAAACAGCTTTTTTGTTCAATAATTCAAATTTTTGTAGTAGAAAGCTGCTTTAAGAAGCAGTAAAAAAGTCATCCCAAACGAAGCTTTAGTTCTATGTAGGCTCTTCTAATTGAGAGATTATTAAGTGCGAAAATCAGATATAGAGAATCGTTCAGTTTTATCTCTGTAAACAGTAAAAGCGCAATTGTGAACAGTAAATGTACAATGATGAACAGTAAAAGTGTTTTTACTATTCACATAGACAAAATCGAAACATTCTCTATGTCCGGTCTCCGCACATAAATCCATCCCATCCTTAAGACATATTCCTCTCTAGGATAGATTATCTCTCTTAGATAAGTTTCTTCTCTTCCAAGATATATTCATCTTTGCTTAAGATATATTTCGGCCAACTCGAGATAGATTCATCTTAGTCGAGGCGGATTCACTCATCTCTTTCCTAAACAGATATTTCTTTTTCCCAAATAGATTCATCTCTTTTATGGCACATTAATCTCTTCTAAGACATATTAATCTCTTTCAAGGTAAATCCATCTTGGCTCAAGATAGGTTCATCTCAGCCCTGAGGCCGAGATAAATTAAACCTTAACTTAGGACATATTCTTCTCTTTTTAGATAAATTCATCTCTTTCTTTGTTAGATGCATCTTTTCTAATACATAAGCATATCTTCCTGTGATAATTTCTACTACTTTTAGGCATCATAGTATAAATGTCAATATTTAATTAAATAGCATAAGCTATGTTGAATTTGATCCAAGTATGATTAGATCTATCTCTCTCGATAGTTACATAGGTAATAATCAGGATGCATTTGAGAGCACAACTCTAGATCTCTGTAGAGACCTCTCATTATTTATTTAACTATAATTATATGGCAAAACATTCGCAATGATAGAGAGATGAAGAGTTTAATAAATTAACTTTGTACGAATATCCAGCACGCACAGATAATATAGAAGTTGCAAGAGTAAAACAAATTTTTATGTGAAAAATCTGGGCAGAAAAATCAAAACGTCTAGCCTAATTAAAATGATTTCAATTGTGTTTGTTCTTTGGTTATAAATGATGCCCTATCTGATTGAAGACATTGATTCAATTTAGTAAAGATACAATGTATAAAACAAATTATATGGTTAAAGTTGAAAGGGACTTGTGGTATGGGAGCTATCTTTAAGAGATCATTTGCATGTATCTTTGGCCATACTTCTTTAAGAAGAGGAGACTAGAGATCAAGAAGCCCAACATAAATCTTAGTGCTAACCTCGGGAGCCCAAGTTGGTGTCGATGGCATATATCGATCTTATAAGTGACGGTATATGTTGATATTATTAGTGATGGTAGATGATGAAGTCAATGACATTGGCGTAGCAAGACTATAATAGTCAAATACTTATCAAATAGAGGATCGTAATTAGGTGACGATGGTCAAAGGCCAATAGTCGAATGATGATGATGATTGAGGATTGTAGTTGGCAATAATGGTCAAATGATTATTGGATAGAAAATCATAATCGAGTGATAGTTGTCAGAAAATAATAGTCAAACGATAATGATTGAAGGATTCATAGATGATAGTAGTCAGATGATAATAGTCAGATGACCATAGTCAAGAGACAATGGTTGAAGGATTATAATCAAGCAATGGAGGCTAAAAGACCATAGTCAAAGGATGTTGTTTAGATGGCCATAGTTAAGCGACATTGATATTAAAAAAAAACCTTAGTTCGAGGATAGAGGTCGAAAGATTATGGTCAGATGATGGTTATCTAAGGACAATAATCGATCGATGGAGGTCGAAGGATTATAATCAGGCAATGAAGGTTGAATGGTCGTGGCCAGATAAAAGTTGTTAGAGGCATATAGTTTTGTGGCATTATGCAGTGGATCACATAGTCGGGTGACTATGGGCAGAGGACTACAATTGGGCTAAGATGATCGGAGGATCATAGTCCTACAATGAAGGTTGAATGGTCGTAGTCGAAAAAAAGTGATCAGAGGATTGTAGTCAGCAATCATGATCAAATGATCACAATCAAATGATGGTAGTTGGAGGGGCATAATCAAATAGTGCAAGACTGTAGTCGGGTGATTGAGGTCGAAGGACCATAGTCAGGTGTTGGTGTTGGAAAGCGGGTTTTAAAAAAATTTAGTTTTCTTTGGGGAATTCAGAATTGAAATTAAAATTTAATTCTAAAATCAAACATCCCATCAAAAATATTATACCACCTCGGGAGGTGGAAATAAAATTTTAGGATGATGTTCAGATTTAGAATTAAGAATCTCATCTTGAATATCGTAACCGGGTTCAAGAGAGGACCTCACATGGCCTCGAAGGGTCAAAGTAAAGTTCAATCAAATATCGGTCAACAAATAATCAAGAGGAGCGATCATTAATTTTATATTCGAATTCATTTTAACAAAAGATATATCTCTTTGAAGGGAGAAGATACCATTTGCAAATGATCGTTTGAACATAACGATAATGATCATTAGTAATTTAATTTTCCCAATGAAGACTAATTGAATTTTGAAAATCAATTTTGAAAATTAGTTGTGGATTCTAAATTTCCTACGAGTGCAAGCCCTCGTAGTTAATTACATCGTGGGAGACCAGAGTCCCCTAAGAAAACTTTCGATTAAAATAATGGTAGAAATTTCGTTTAGAGATTTTCTAGGAATGATATCAAAGAGATGAAATTGGAATTTCAAATGCGATTGGAGCAAGATTGAACACTTATTTTGGAATCAAATGAGGAAGGGTAGGAGACACTTTAGGATTCTGAAACAATTCAGAAGTGTCCCGATCTAAGCTAAGTGTTGGGCTTTAAATTTTAGATTGAAAGAATATTTAATTTAAGTTGAGCATTTTATTAAAAATTTGGGATTATATTCCCGGAGGTTGGGATCTTATGATTCAAAAAGAGACCTGCCCCAAATCCTAAATTTAAATTTGGACACTGGAACACAGTGGTTTCGAACCTAACTAATGCAGTGCAAATCTGGACTTACCCCGGCCTGGATTGGGGAGCCAACTAAACCACCTAAGCGCTTCAAAACCATGAGTCCGATCTTTTGATGCAGAGTGATCAGGGACGTTGTTTAAGATTGGTTGAAAGAGTTGGGGTCGACATCTAGAGTAGGCTCCTAATTGACCCCTTGACTCATGTTGGGTGGAATGCTTAGACTAAAATGCAATTAAAATTTTAATTTAATAAGTTTTTAATGTGATGCATGCTGGTTAAATTATCCAAATCTGGTATGCATGAAATTTTAAAAAATGCTTATAAAATAATTTTTTTTAAAAAAGACTAGACTTCCCCAGATCCAGCACCTCATCCTCATAGGTCGGATTATCTGGACTCTACCCACAGGCGGGGAAGTGTCTCATAGCAAGGAGAGAGAGAAGTGCAGTAATATGCCTGCGACCCCGGACAATTCCGGCTATTCCCTAGGTCGTTAAGTTTCTATGTTATTTAAATCTTAAAATTTCAAATATTAGTTATGAGTAAAAATATTTTTGATCCTTAGAGAGCCTAACGAAATTCAGGCTAAAACAAAACGACATGCAAATGCCAAAGAACTAAAAAAAAACATGCAACTCTATACGCAATCAAATTAAATTACAACACATTAAATAATCAAATTAATTAAATAAATATCCATAGGCAAATTGCCTTACTTATTACAACCCAGATTTACATAAATTAAAAGTGGCTGGGCACCACTAACAACAACCCGGATTCTAATCCTAATACAGACGCAAGTGACTTTGAGTGGGATATTCTTTGTCTTCAATTCCTCGGTCTTATCCTCCTTGAGCTCCTTGGATTCTTCATGACTGGATACCCAAATGAAAAAGAGAACTCTTCCCTTGAGGGGGGAGGTTACTTTTTCCACTTTTGGGTAGTAAAATGATCCAAATTTAGAGTTTCAAATAGATAAGGACTATCCCCCAAAGGGATATCCTTTCCTCTTTGGAATACAACCTTTGGATTTATGTATCCCAAACTCAAAGTGCCACTTTCACAACTCAATACTCAAATAAATTACATGAATGTAAAAATAAAAAATTCTAGACTCTCCTGCGAGGTTATCCTAAGCATTTAAATATTAAAATACATCCCAAGTAGTTATATATATATGTGCATATAAAAGTAAACACACTTTGCCACACTCTTTTTACTTGGGGGCTAAGCAACTGAAGCACCTGTAGCATTTATATTTATTATTTATTTAGCCCCCCCCCCCTTTATTGCCATGCACGAGCGTGGCCACCTGCAGAAAATTTAGTGAGCATCCAGATCATTCCTAACCTAAGGGTAATCTAATCTCCCATCACATCAATCCACAGAGTGCAATAAAAGTAAATAAATACATCAACTAATTTCAATCACAACATGTAATGAAAACTCAAAAAACCCGGCACACAGTAGAAAAGTAAACACCGGCCTAGCCTAGATCTAGAGTTGATTGTCCTATCAAACCATCTAAAATTTTTGTAGTAGGTCGTGTGGCTGGGGTAGATCCTAGGATGGGTAATTTGTTCAAATTATCTAATATTTAAATTTGTGGAAGGCTCAAAGAGAGGTTTAATTAAAGTTCAAATATTAGTCTATTAAAGTTTAAATTAAACCCATTTTAATAGTTAAATGATTACTACCTTTATTGCTCACCGAGGCCGTGAAGTTTATTTCACCTTCCTTGGGGCTAAGTTAATAGCCTCGTAGGCCTGGGTTACTAGTAGTACCCGATATAATTAAGTGATTTGAGTTTGATTAAGATTTGAAGATTGATTAATTTTTAATTAAACTGATTGATTGCTAGTTTTAAAATAAAATTGATATTTTCTAGAATTTTGAATGATTTATTGAATTTTAAAATTTTCTGGATTATTTTAATCAATTAATTAAGGGGTCAAAAGTTAACTTTTCAAATTAAAATTAATTTTATAAGTTTCATATTTTTAATAAATATTAGACATTATGATGAGTTTTTAGACTATTAGCACACTCAATTTGGAGTTTTCTATGAAAAGTTATAATTTTTTGAAGTTCGGGCCTAAATTTGAACTATGGTTGACCGAAAAGTTGACTTTTTGACTTTGACCAGATTTTGGAGGTTTGACATTTTTAGAAAATACTAGACCTTAATTGGAGTTGATTGACACTAAGTTTGCTCAATTTGGATTTTTCTGTAATTAGTTATGAATTTTCAAAGTTTCCTTAATTATTTGAATTTTTAAAATTGCTTAATTAGGAAGGTTTTGATCATTTTGATCCAAACTCATCCCAAACTGCATGGAATAAATCCCAAAGGTCAGGAATGACCCATGGGAGTGTTTTCAAGTGTTTGGAACTTATTTTGGATTTTTAATGATTTTTAATTAATTAATTAAATTAATTGTTAATTTTTATTAATGGTCAAATTAAAGTTTAATTAGAAGTCCAGTCAAGGGGCTTTTATTTTTCCTAGGTAGAGGACTAAGTTTTGATCAATTTGAGATATTATTTATAATTTTTGGACTTAATATGGATTTATTACATTTTATTGAAGTTTCTGGGCCCTTAAAAGGGATGAAACTTTGGGTAATTAATTTTCTAACCTAATGATAGGGGTGTCAACTTTTGACACGACACGAAAACCCGACTCGAACCCGACCCAGAATTTTCGGGTTTGACCCGACCCGTTTCTCAAACGGGTCGGGTTCGGGTTGCAAAAATTGACCCATTTGAAAAACGGGTCAGGTTCGGGTTGACCTGGCGGGTTGCCGGGTCACCCGAATGACCCGTTTAATTTTAAAAAAAAATGAAATTTCAAATTTTCCCACCGCCCACGCCCGCGCTGCCCGCTGGCCCGCGCACCGACCGGCGTCCGCTCGCCCGCTGCAGCCAGCCGCTCCGCCTTCCCATGTCGGGTCGGGTCAACCCGGCAACCCGCCGGGTCGGGTTAGGGTCGACCCGTTTGAACGCGGGTCATTCCGGGTTCGACCCGAACCCGACCCGTGACCCAAAATTGACACCCCTACCTAATGACCTCCAAATTCAATGAAATTTGAACATAAGGTACTTGATGTCACTAAGTTTTTAATGTTCAAGTTTCACCCCTATTGGGTGTGTATAAAATCCCCTATGAATTTTCTACGTTTTCTAGATTTTTTCTTAATTATTTTTCCTAGGTGTCTCTACTATTCAAATAGGCTTGAAATTTGGTTTTTCTAACCCTTACACATATGCAATCACACCACAAAAGTTATGCAGCCTAATTCTATAGAAAAATGGAGTTATGAATTTTCAAATTTTGGGTCCAAAATAAACCAATTACCTTAAAAATTCACATCACAGCAATTCAATGGGTATCTGAACCTAAGAAAATTATAGTGCATGCCTAAGATACCCAAATATATTCCACCAAAATTTAGGACTCAATTGACCACTGGATTGTGAGAAAATTACAAAAAATTGATTTCAAAGAAATAGAAATATCTCACAATACAGTAATCAAATCAACTCAAACTTAATTTTAATAACTACTAGGCTAAATTATCTTTCCAACGAGCCCAAAAAAACTTAATTTGGTGGAGAAATGAATTTACTATGAATTTTAAAAGTTATGATTATTTTTTTAAATTTTTAAGTCCATTAATAACCGGCGCCCATCATTGGCAATGATCGGCGCCAAAACGGCGGCGGCGTGTGGCATTTTGACATGCAAAGTGCTGTTTATCAACCACCTATCCACGCCATCACTAACCCCTAGCCGTCCGATCGAGAAATATAGAAAATCGGACGGCCGAGATCAATCAAGGCCGTTTTAGTTCAAAATGAACTAGAAAATTGAAATGCTCATAACTTTCAAAATACTCATTAAAATTTAACGAAATTTGAAACATACGCTCATGGGAACATGAACTTTCATTTCCTAGAGTTTGGAGACCCCAAGCAATGAAATTTTTGAGGAGTTTCAAATTAAAATTTAAAATTAAAATGAGCATAACTTACAATCCAACCATCGGATTTTTGAGATCTTAGGCTCATTGGAAAACTGCCGTGATCCTCTACAACTTTGATGAAGACACCAAGAGCTAGATCTTGTTGGATCTAAAGTTGTGTTGGAAAATCCTCTTTCTCTCTTTAGAATGCTCTCTCCTCACTAAAATAGTGATTTGAGGCTTGGAAATGATGGGAAGAAGCTTGGAAAAGCCTTGGAGATGAATGGAGAGGATGAGGAAGGCTCTAGTAAGGTTAGAGGCTGCTGGAGCGGGAGCTTAGGTGAAAAATGAGCAAGGATCATACCTTAGGTCAAGTTTCCCCTCCCTAAATCCCTTGATTTTGAATGGATGGTTTAGATTCAATTAGGGAGGGCATAGATGAGTGCCAAGTGTCCCCTAAGCTGCCCCAAGCTAGGGAATAGGGTTGGTGGTGAGTGTGACTTGTCTTGGTCCATGGAAAGGGGACCACAAGCCTTTTCCACCATTTGGGTGAACCAATGCTTGGTTTGGTTTAAGGGGTTGGCTTAGGGCCTCTTAAGAGAGGGAAATGGTTCATTTTCCAGCAGTTTTGAGAAGGTTTTGGATTGAGATAAAGGTTTTCCAAGGTGGCATTGTGATGTGGCCATGGTTTGGCTCTTTCTCATGGGTTCAAAGGGGGTTGGAGAGGATTTTGACCCCTCCAAATGGGTTGACCAAGTCAACCCAAGGGGGAGCTTGATTTAAAAAGTTTTGGACATATCAAGGGTGTCCAATTGAATGATTTGAGGGATTGATTTGATTTAAAATGGGTTTAAGCATTGAAATTGACCTTAATATGGGTTAAAGGTTGATTTGGTCAACCATGGTTGACTTGGTCAACCTGGTCAAATCATGGGTTGAGTTTGGGTCAAACAAGTTCAAATGAGTATTTTGAGATCAATGGAGGTGGTTTCATACATTGGTAAGATCATTTGGATTAAAATTGACATTTGAAACCTTAAGGGGTATTTTTGGTCAACCTTAGTTGACTTGGTCAACCAGATCAAACCAAGACTTGAGTTTGGGTCCAATGTATTCCTAATGATATTTAGGATCCATTGGAATAGGTTTTGAAGGTTTATATGGGAAGATCATGTTGAACTTTGGGGAAAAGACCAAAAACCTCTATAAAGGGCATTTTGGTCATTTTAACCCCTAATCAATATTGGGTCAGATTGGGTCCAGCAAAGTGTAGGTTATTGGTCAAAAAGTCATAACAAAGGTCATGGATATAATCGAAAGGTTTGGAAGGCGTCCCAAGGTCAAATTCCATCGGATGGCAAGTCTAGTGGCATAGGTTGTAAATAACTGAAGGCTTTGCAGCCTTTGGGAAAAGATTCTGGGGTTAGAAGTGTTAGATTGAGCTCAAATTTGGAGAGTTGGTCCTAGAGACATGTCTGAACAATATTCAATAGATAATTATGGGTCAAAGGTCACTTGACTGGGTTTCTAGGTGACAGAAAGTTCACCCAGAAAGGGTTTTAGGACCTAGATCATTGACCTTGAAGGTTTGATTTTGAATGTTGGATTTGGGTTGGATTTAAGAGTTAAATGATTGACCTTGTGTTGACCTCATTTTTGTATGAGGTCACTAGGACCCACTTGGGTTTCCTTTTAGTGACCTAATGATGGGGAGATGTCCACCACTTAGTCATAAAGGTCCTAATAATGACCCAATTCAATTCCAGTCAAACACAGCTCTACCTTTTAATTCAATCTTTAATCCAGCCTTCAATCAACATTCAATCAAACTCCAAATCATATCCAATTTATTTCAATCATTCATTTGATTTCTATTGATATAAATGATTCAAGGTCAATCATTTAACTCTTAAATCCAACCCAAATCCAACATTCCAAATCAAACCTTCAAGGTCAAGGACCTAGGTCTTGAAACCCTTTCTGGGTGAATTTTTTGTCACCTAGAAACCCAGTCAAGTGACCTCCACATCATGATCCGTCAATTGCATATTGTCCAAACATGTCTCTAAGATCAACCCTCCAAATTTGAGCTCAATCCAACACTCCTAGCCCCTCAAACTGAATCTTTTCCCAAATGCTGCAAAACCTTCAATTATTTACAGCCTATGCCACTAGACTTGCCATCCAGAGCAACTTGACTTTGGGACCCTCTCCAAACCCTCCAATCACAGTCATGACTTTTGCTATGATTGGTTGACCAGTAAATTACATTTTTTCAGACCCAATTTGACTCAGTGTTGACCAGGGGTCAAAATGACCAAAATGCCCTTTATAGGGATTTTTGGTCTTTTCCCCAAAGTTCAACATGACCTTCCCATATCAATATTCAAAACCTATTCCAATGGATCCTAAATATCATTAGGAATACATTGGACCCAAACTCAAGTCTTGGTTTGACCTGGTTGACCAAGTCAACTAAGGTTGACCAAAAATGCCCCTTAAGGTTTCAAATATCAATTTCAATCCAAATGACCTTATCAATGCATGGCACCACCTCCATCGATCTCAAAATGCTCATTTGAACTTGTTTGACCCAAACTCAACCCATGGTTTGACCAGGTTGACCAAGTCAACCATGGTTGACCAAATCAACCTTTAACCCACATTAAGGTCAATTTCAATGCTTGAACCCATTTTAAATCAAATCAATCACTCAAAATCATTCAATTGGACACCCTTGACATGTCCAAAGCTCTCCAAGTCAAGATCCCCCTTGGGTTGACTTGGTCAACCCATTTTGAGGAGTCAAAACCCTCTCCAAACCCCTTTAAGCCTATGGAAATAGGCCAAATCATGGCCACATCACCAAGCCACCTTGGCAATCCATGGATTAATCCAAAACCTGCTCAAACCTGATAGAAATGGACCCATTTCCTCTCTTAAGAAGTCCTAATCCAACACCCTAAACCAAGCCAAGCATTGGTTCATCCAAATGGGGGAAAAGGCTTGTGGTCCCCTTTCCCATGGACCAAGAGAGGTCAGACTCACCACCAACCCTATTCCCTAGCTTTGGGTAGCTTAGAGGATACTTGTCATGCATCCAAACTCCCTCCAAACAAATCAAGACCATCCAATCCAAAAGCCAAGGGTAGAGGTGGGAGAAACCTAATCTAAGAGAAAAAATCTTGATTATTCACTCTCCCTCAACTCTCCCCCAACTCTCCTCCAGCCTTCAACCTTCCTAGAGCTTTCCCCATCCTCTTTATCCATCTCCAAAGCTTTCCCAAGCTTCTTCCCATCATTTCCAAGCCTCAAACCACTATTTTAGTGAGAAGAGAGCATTCTAGAGAGAGAAAGAGAATTTTACAACACAACTTTCTATCCAGAAAGATCTAGCTCTTGGTGTCTTCATCAAAGTTGTAGAGGATCACTGCTGCTTTCCAATAAGCCCAAGATCTCAAAAATCTGAAGGTTGGATTGTAAGTTATGTTTATTTTAAGTTTAAATTTTAATTTGAAACTGCTCAAAAATTTCATTGCTTGGGGTCTCCAAACTCTAGGCAATGAAAGTTCATGTTCCCATGAGCCTATGTTTCAAATTTTGTTAAATTTCGACGAGTATTTTGAAATTTATGAGTATTTCAATTTTCTAGTTCATTTTGAGCTAAAACGGCCTTGATCGATCTCGGCCGTCCGATTTTCTATCTTTCTCGATCGGACGGCTCGGGATTAGTGATGGAGTGTTTAGGTGGTTGATAAACAGCACTTTGCATATCAAAATTCCGCATGCCGCCGCCGTTTTGGCGCCGATCATTGCCAATGATTGGCGCCGGTTATTAATGGACTTAAAAATTTAAAAAAATAGTCAACTTTCAAAATTCATCGTAAATTCATTTTTCCACCAAATTAAGTGTTTTTGGGCTCGTTGGAAAGATAATTTAACCTAGTATTTATTAAAATTAATTTTGAGTTAATTTGATTACTGGATTGTGAGATATTTCTATTTCTTTAAAATCGGTTTTTTGTGATTTTCTCACAATCCAGTGGTCAATTGAGCCCCAATTTTTGGTGGAAGCTATTTGGGTATCTTAGGCATGCACTATAATTTTCTTAGGTTCAGATACCCATTGAATTGCTATGATGTAAATTTTTAAGGTAATGGGTCCATTTTGGACCCAAAACTTTGAAAATTTATAACTCCATTTTTCTATAGAATTAGGCTGCATAATTTTTGTGGTGTGATTGCATATGTGTAACGGTTAGACAAACCAAATTTCAAGCCTATTTGAATAATAGAGACACCTAGGAAAAATAATTAAGGAAAAGTCTAGAAAACTTAGAAAATTTCTAGGGGATTATACACACACCCAGTAGGGGTGAAACTTGAACATAGTAAACTTAGTGACACCATGTACCTTAGGTTCAAATTTCATTGAATTTGGAGGTCATTAGGTTAGAAAATTAATTATCCAAAGTTTCAGCCTTTTTAAGGACCCAAAAAATTCAAACAAATGTAATAAATCCAAATTAAGTCCAAAAATAACAAATAATATCTCAAATTGACCAAAACATAGTCCTCTACCTAGTAAAAATAAAAGCCTATGACTGGACTCTTAATTCAATTTTAATTTGACTTTTAATGAAAATCAATAATTAATTATATTAATTAATTAAAAATTATTAAAAATCCCAAATAATTTCCAAACACTTGGAAATGCTCCCATTGGTCATCCTTGACCTTTGGGAGTGATTCCATGTAGTTTGGGATGAGTTTGGATCAAAATGATCAAAACCTTCCTAATTAGGCAATTTTAAAAAATTCAATAATTAAGGAAACTTTGAAAATTCATAACTAATTACAGAAAAATCCAAATCGAACAAACTTAGTGTCAATAAACTCCAATTAAGGTCTAGTATTTTCTTAAAATGTCAAACCTCCAAAATTTGGTCAAAGTCAAAAAGTCAACCTTTTGGTCAACCGTAGTTCAAATCTAGGCCCAAACTTCAAAAAATCATAACTTTTCATAGAAAACTCCAAATTGAGTGTACTAACAGTCTAACAACTCATCATAAGGTCTAATATTTATTAAAAATCTTAAACTTACAAAATTAACTTTAATTTAAAAAGTCAATTTTTGACCCTTAATTAACATAATTAAATAATCCTAATAATTTCTAAAAATCCAATAATTCATTAAAATTCCAGAAAACTTTAATTTGATTAATAAAATACTTAACCAACACTCAATTGCATAACAAACACTCCAAAGATGAAGTTTATTGGATGGACTACTCCGGGCTGCGGGGCTAAGTGTCCTAAGGTGGCCTGGTTCCTCGAGACTGGTGGCACAACGCCACGAATGAATTCAATGGGGTGTTAAACATCAAAATTAAGTTATTTTTAATTACTTAACTAAACTAAAATTCTTAATTCAACTACATTAACAAGGTTTTTAGGATGGACTACTCCGGGCTGCGGGGCTAAGTGTCCTAAGGAGGCCTGGTTCCTCGAGCCTGGTGGCACAACGCCACAAACCTGTTGATGGAAAACATAAATTAATTCAACTTTTAAAATCAGTGATTAACTAAATTAATTAATATTAATCGATCCTTAATTTCCAACAAACTAAATCACATTAATCAACCCCGATTGCTACTAAGTAACCCAGGCCTACGAGGCTATTAACTTAGCCACAAGGAAGGTGAAATAAACTTCATGGCCTCGGTGAGTAACAAAGGTAGTAATCACTTAACAATTAAAATATATTTAAATCAAGCTTTAACATAGTAATATTTAAATTCAAACATAAATCTCCCTTCAACCTTTAACAAACTCCAACATTGAACAACTTCAACAGATTACCCAGCTTAGGATCTACCACAGCCACACAACCTTCTACACACACTTTAGATGGTTTGCTAGGACAACCGACTCTAGATCCAGGCTAGGCTGGTGTTTACTTTTCTGCTGTGTGCCAGGTTTTCTGAGTTTTCATTGCATGTTGTGATTGAAATTGATTGATGTATTTGTTTACTTTTACTGCACTCTGTGGATTGATGTGATGGGCGATTAGATTACCCTTAGGTTAGGAACGATCTGGATGCTCACTGAATTTTTTGCAGGTGGCCACGCTCGTGCAGGGCAATAAAAGGGGGCTAAATAAATCATAAATATAAATGCTACAGGTGCTTCAGCTGCTTAGCCCCCAAATAAAAAAGCGCGTGGCCAAGTGTCTTTACTTTTACATGCACATATATATAACTGCTTGGGATGTATTTTAATATTTAAATGTTTAGGATAACCCTGTAGGAGAGTCTAGAATTTTATTTTTTTTTACATTCATGTAATTCATTTGAGTATTGAGTTGTGAAAGTGGCACTTTGAGTTTGGGATACATAGATTCAAAGATTGGATTCTAAAGAGGAAAGGATACCCCTTAGGGGGATAGTCCTTATCCATTTGGAACTCCAAATTTAGATTATTTTACTACCCAAAGTGGAAAGAGTAACATTCCCTTCAAGGGAAGAG
The DNA here is from genome assembly GCA_019925795.1 of Dendrobium chrysotoxum. Classification (NCBI taxonomy): domain Eukaryota; kingdom Viridiplantae; phylum Streptophyta; class Magnoliopsida; order Asparagales; family Orchidaceae; genus Dendrobium; species Dendrobium chrysotoxum. Next base: position 79,918,042 of record CM034305.1, on the reverse strand, counting down.
TTCTCTTTTCCCTTTGGGTATCCAATCACGAAAAATCCAAGGAGCTCGAGGAAGAGAAGACCGACAAGTTGAAGACATAGAGTATTCCACTCAAAGTCACTTGCGTCTGTATTAGGATTAGAATCCGGGTTGTTGTTAGTGGTGCCCGATCACTTTTAATTTATGTAAATCTGGGTTGTAATAAGCAAGGCAATTTGCCTATGGATATTTACTTAATTAATTTGATTATTTAATGTGCTGTAATCTAATTTGATTGCGTATATGATTGCCTGTTTTTCCTAGTTCTTTGGCGCTTGTATGTCATTTTTTTGTTTTAGCCAAGACTTCGTTAGGCTCTTTAAGGACTAAAAATATTTTTACTCATAACTAATATTTAAAATTTCAAGATTTAAATAACATAGAAACTTAACAACTTAGGGAATAGCCGGAATCGTCCGGGGTCGCATGCATATTACTGCATCTCTCTCCCTCCTTGCTATAAGACACTTCCCCGCCTGCGGGTAGAGTCCAGATAATCCGACCTATGAGGATGAGGTGCTGGATCTGGGAAAGTCTAGTCTTTTTTCAAAAAATTATTTTATAAGCCTTTTTAAAATTTCATGCATACTTGATTGGGAAATTTGAATCAGCATGCATCGTATTAGAAACTAATTAAATTAAAATTTTAATTACATTTTATTCTAAGCATTCCACCCGATATAAGTCAATGGGGTCAATTAGGAATCTGCTCTAGATGTCGACCCCAACTTCTTAAACCAATCTTAAATAACGTCCCTGATCACTCTGCATCAAAAGACCAGACTCATGGTTTTGAAGCGCTTAGGTGGTTTAGCTGGCTCCCCAATCCAGGCCGGGGTAAGTCCAGGTTTTGCACTGCATTAGTTAGGTTTGGACTACTGTGTTCCAGTGTCCAAATTTAGAGTTAGGATCCGGGGCAGATTTCTTTTTGAGTCATAAGACCCCAACTTCTGGGAATATAATCCCAAATTTCTAATAAAATGCTTAACTCAAATTAAACATTCTTTCAATCAAAAATTTAAAGCCCAACACTTAGCTTAGGTCAGGACACTTCTGAATTGTTTCAGAATCCTAAAGTGCCTCCTACCCTTCCTCATTTGATTCTAAAATAAGTGTTCAATCTTGCTCTAATCCTATTTGAAATTCTAATTTCATCTCTTTGATATCATTCCTAAAAAATCTTCAAACAAAATTTCTGCCATTATTTTAATCGAAAGTTTTCGTAGGGAACTCCGGTCTCCCACGATGTAATTAACTACGAGGGCTTGCGCTCGTAGGAGATTTAGAACCCACATATGATTTTTCAAAACTAATTTTTAAAACTCAATTAGTCATCTTTGGGAAGGTTAAATCACTAATAATCATTATCATTATATTCGAATGATTATTTGCAAATGATATTTTCTCCCCCAAAGGAGATATATCTTTTGTTAAAATAAATTTGAATATAAAATTAATGATCACTCATCTTGATTATCATAGCTCGATATTTGATTGAACTTTACTTTGACCCTTCGGGGCCATACGAAGTTCTCTCTTAAATCCGGTTATGATATTCAAGACGGGATTTATAATTCTAAATCTGAACCCCATTGTGAAATTTTATTTCTACCTCCCGAGGTGGTGTAATATTTTTGATGGGATGTTTGATTTTAGAATTAAATTTTAATGTTAATTTTAAATTCTCAAAGAAGACTAAAATTTTTCAAAACCCGCTTTCAAACTACCCAACACCTTGAACCATTCATATTAATGAAAATCAAATGAAGGATTGAAATTAATTGGATATGATTTGAAATTTGGTTGAATGTTGACTGAAGGCTAGATTAAAGATTGAGTTGAAAGGTAGAGCTGAGTTTGATTGGGATTGAATTGGGTCTTTATTAGGACCTTTATGATTGAGGGGTGGGCATCTCCCCATCATTAGGTCACTAAAAAGAACCCCAAGTGGGTCCTAGTGACCTCATACAAAAATGAGGTCAACACCAGGCAGCAATGTTCACAACATTGTAATCAAGCAATTGTAATCCAATGATGATGGTCGGGTGGTGGTCCGAATGTATTTATTGAGTGGTGATCCGACGATGATGGTCAGGCGGTGGTCAGGCAGTGTTCTAATGATGGTGTTCAGGTGGTAGTTTGACAACGATAATCGAGCAGTGTTTTGAAAACTGTTGTCAAGTGTCCTAATGGCGATGGTTTAGTGACATTTTGATGAAAGCATTCAAGCAGTGATCTGATTGAACATCACCTGGCTATCGCTATTAGATCAGCGCTTAACCACCGCCATCAAACCACCGCAACTTTTTTATTAATGGATCACATTTCCTCTCTTCTCTCCTGAATATGTTCTTGTTTAAACTGATCATATAAATATTGATTTTTTTTTAATATATTTTTATTTCTCGTATAACCATTTACTTCAAGTATATTTTTTATCTTGTCAATTCATCTATATTACATCTTCTATACCTTTATTATTATAATAATAATAAACATATGATTAGCCCTAACTTGATAGGATCAGAATCCAGGTCATGCATATGTTAAATTCAACTGAAAATTAATACATATATATTTTTTAATTGTAATTAAATGATGTATCACGTTCATTTTACAGAATTATATTTTTTTGAACAAGGCTAGCACTCTAATAATCCAATACATCAGAGTCCCTTTATATCCATAGTTGAATGGGGTTGACTTGAAGCCCAATGGGCTCTCCTAGGTGGGTTTCTTCCTGCTCCTCACTTTTCCTTCCTGCTCCTCACTTTTCCAAACAAATTACCAATCGGCTTCTATTTATCAGATTCTGAAAAAGGAGAATCAAAGCTTTGGTAGCCACAAAGGAAGAAGAAAAGGAGCCATAAAGAACGAAAAATGCTCAGCTTCATCTTTATGGTGATTTCTGATCTTCATCGACAGAACTTTTGACGCCAATTCCTGGTTTTGATGCTCGCTTTCCACTCTTAAGAGCGATGTCCATCAGAGATCGTACCGTTTGGTTAAATCGTTCTCTTTTGCTCAACTATAGTCTATAAGTAAAGAGTGACTAGGGTTCTTATCCTGCTTGCATCGCTTGGATTTCTTCACAACTCTTCAGTTTAGTTGCAGATCCTAAGCCAAGTTCCTTTTTTGAACCTTGATTTTCACTCAGGCGAAGTAATTTCCTACTTGGTCTTGATCTAATTTCCCATACTAGCCTAATCTTTTATGCAGCTCTCTTGAACTCCCAAATTTTATACTTCCTGATGCTTTACCTCTTAGCTTCACCCTCTTAATCTGATGGACTGACTAATTGTTTTTGAGAAGTGCAGCAAGTTTCACTTTGCTTGGTTCCTTTTGATTTCAATAGTAAACTTCTACATAAAGTTCAAGCTATTCTTCTATGATATGTTGAGCTTGTTGAAATAGAAAATTGTATTCTGAAACCAAGTCTCACCTCAATGTTATTAAAATAGTATTAATGTTACCAGAATAATCAACAATTGATTATTTTTTTATTGTTGTTGTCATTTATTTTCGTTATTAAATAGTCTGCACTCAAACCTGTAGATTTGGTCAATATCAACATGCTATCAAAACAAGACATATATTTCATATATGAAAATATTATCAAAAGAAGCAATTAATATTTGCTTCTAGCATAATATTATTTAATAGGTATCAAGCTATCAGCTAATCAAGGCTCTCTTTTTTTATACATCAAGGTCTGGTGGGAAGGATCGGTTGCATTCTGATTCACACTGAATTGGAATGACCAGCATACACAGGTGAGATGGATGATGGAGAAATAGACCATTCAAGCAACCCTTTGTTAACCAATCCTCATAGATCAAGCTATGGAAACTATGAGGAGTTGAAGAACAACAAGAAATGTACCCATACCCACACTTGCAATCCCCCAGGACCAGCCATTCCAACTCACACCCACACTTGCTACCACACTCATACGCAAGTGTTCTCTCCTGATGAAGATGATCTAGGTGGAGAAAATGAGTTGAAGAAGCCAACTAAGAAACTTTCAGGGAATAGAGAAGCAGTTAAGAAATACAGAGAGAAGAAGAAGGCGCATGAAGCTTACTTGGAGGAGGAAGTCAAGAAATTGCGCTATGTAAACCAGCAGCTCTTGAGGAGATTGGAGGGCCAGGCCGTGCTCGAAGCTGAGATTCTTAGGCTGAAGAGCCTTTTGGTAGATCTACGAGCTAAGATTGATGCTGAGCTTGGTGTTTACCCTTTCAAGAACTTGTGCAGTAGTAATATCTTGCAGTGCGGTGACTCGGAGTGTTTCATGGGGGTTGCAGAAGTGGCCGGTAGGGAAGGAAGCTGTTTTCCTGCTGTTGAGGATTGCCAGATCAACCAAATTGCTGATTTGTCTCAAAATTTGGAGAGTGTCGATGGAGTGAAGGTTGGAGGGAACATGCTATCATCTGCCTCTCAAGCTAATTTAATTGCATGAGGTTAGGAAAATTCGAAGACTTGGAAGATATTTTGTTGCCTGAATTGTTTTCTTATAGTTGTATAAAGTATGTTAGGAATATTAGGCTTTGTATAGAAATGACAGATGGCTCATAAGAAGCATCATATATATATATATATATAATATAAATTTTGCGGTTTTGTTTTTGTATTGCAAGTTATGTAAATATTGAGGTTTGTTCATACTGTTATTGGTTTTGAAGATTTGTGCTTAATCTTTTTGGCAGACAATAAGAATAGTGAATTGCTGGAATATTGCTCGTGTATTAAAAGATGCAACTGTGCAATAAAACTTTGCGCTAATTCTTTTCAATCTAAGCTATTTTCAAGTATGTTTATATATTGTTTTTCCATCTGTTTCTATGCGGCAATTCAAGAATCATTGTGGCATCAGCAAGTCCTGTGATGTATGTTTGAGCGCACAAGAAAAGATGTTCTCTAGCTAAGAGCAGAAATTCAATCTCAACTTCTCAGACTTGATTTTTTATCCTATTTAATTTTGCTAATTTTAACTCAGTAGATCTTATTTGCATGTTTAAAAAAATCTTCTGTCAAATGCTTCTAACAAGAGCACTCTCAGATTGCCCTCTCCCCATCGGGAAATTATTAGGTCCGGACACCAGACGGAGAGATCCGTCCGGTTTTCTCTCTATCTACAGTAAAAACGCATCTAAAGCGCACGGATCTCTCCATCTGAAGTCCGGACCTAGTAATTCGCCCTCCCCATCACATCCTCTTCCAAAAACATACAGAGAAGTTCAAGTAGATTTAACTTCTTTTTTTAAGTTCTCAGCTATTGTCATGCAACCACAAATGCTTTTTCAACCTTTGTTTTAAGAAAATTGATTTTTTTTTTTTTCATTGGTTGAGATTCTTTGTTTTGCTTTTATCCTGCTGGCTTGAAGTGTCATGATAACAGTATTGAAGCAGGAACAAATGGTTGAACGCATATTTAAAATTTCATCTCTTCACATAAACTAATATCAAAATGATTATTCACACTTCTGCATGATAACAACTTCAAATTTATTGAAAGAGTCACTAAACCATGAAATTCTATTCAAATAAAATTTATAAAAAATATAATATAAATGTCTTTCTCCTACAATGACTCGTCTGCGACAAATTGATTACCTTCGCCGCTCATATAGTTCTTTTTTTGGGGGGGGGAGGGGGGAGGGACATTTAGATCAATTAAGGCAAATTCACACACACATCGCATACACAAGACTCAAACCCAAGACCTCTTAGTTGGTAGCCTAAGCTCCCAACCAACAAACCAATGTGAGTTGTGTACTCATATAATTTTCAATATATTATTTTGAAAATAATAATTACAATAATGATGAGTCATCATCACTCAATGAATACATTATATCAATAAATCATAATATAACGAATTCAAATATCAATATGCATGCTTGTTATAATAAATAAATCAGTATAAATAATTTCATAATTCATTGTATTCAAATATGATCACGTAAGAGTTTAAAAACATTCATTTGTACATTATCATATCATTTTGTATATCTCATTTCTTGTATAATACAATCATCATAAGAGACATCATCTAAATTATATAATTTAAACATTTACGCACATGAGTACACTATGTCCTTGATCAATATCATAAGAGAGTGAACTCAATTAGCTAACATGCACATGAAATCATTCATATATAAATTATTTCATTTGCATTATTCAAATTATTCCATATCTTTTTTATATAATAAACATTATATGACATGTGATAAACACTCATTATAAGAAATATGTCATTCATTTCAATATAACTAATTTTATTACAGAGATAAATCATAAATAAATTTATAATAATAATTAATTGAATAATTATCAATAATAATTAATTCATTAGATTTTGAATATGCAAAATTATTATTATAAATTTGGAATATGAGTATCCATCTCAACTGCAGAAGACTTAGTCGTCCACTTTAACTCTTACACTATCTTCGTTAGTTTAACACCAATAATAACATCTAAGGCATCCACATCAATTAATTAATTAATTAATTAACTATATATATAATTTAATTTAATCCTATTGTTTAGCTTTCTTAATCTTTACTCTTATTATTCAACTATGTGAACCACATTCCCTTGAATTCTCTAATTTGTTTCTTAACATTGTATTTATTATTAAATTTAGCAATATATCATTTAAGTTATTTGTTCCTTTTAATTTACTATATATATATCACATTAATTAATATCTATTTTTATTTAAATATATAGGTTATCACTGATCTATTAAAATTTCTAATTCAATATTTAATATATTGAAATTATTCAAAAAATTACTATTTTCATTAAAACTTTTTAAAATTTGCCATTCAAATTCCAGCTTTAATCATTTCTAGTAGATATTTATATAATATGAATGCAAACTTTTACAATTTTGATTCTAGGTTTTGTCTTCACTAACTTTACTCTTCGTCGCAGAAACACCAACCAAAAATTTCTTTAAAATAAAAACTAAACTGAGGGTTTTCCTAATTCGAAGCAATAAAAAAGGAAATCGCAATTCAGTTTTATCCAGCAAAAGAAGAACTCTAACCTTGCTCAAGCAGAAGAAGAGTCAGTGTGGGATAAATGGAATCCCCATGTTTGATTAGCCCTCGCAAGCTGTTTGATCCGCAAGCCCGCTTACCTCGCCTGCTCGAGCTCGTACACACGCAAATGTTGATCGCGAGCTTGTCCCGATGCCCGATGCCCGACGCCCGACGCCCGACGCCCGACGCCCTGGCCGTCGACTCTCCCTCGCATTCACTCTCCGACCATTCTCCAACTCCCGTTTTCTTCCTATCGGTCATTTCCGTCTTCTCGCAATATAAATCGGCGGAATCGACTAATGTGGGCTCATATTAGGCGTCATTTGTAGGTTCTTTGTTTTTAATCGCTTTTTGCAATATTCCTGACTTACGAAAACTTCATCGTTAAATTTTGGGGCTGTTTGGTATTGCAGAGTTAGGAGCGTATGATAAATTAGATTGTTTGATTGACTTTGAGCGGAAAATCAGAAAGACCTCCAACGAATCAGCGGTGTTGTTCGTGCGACTTCGAAACCTGCTCAAATTGAGCGGGTTAGAAATCCTCACACGCGATGGTTTCGAAAGAAACTAAGCTTACAAATGCGCCCTTCTTCTCCGTTCTTCCCACGCGAAGCTCTCAATCAATCTCTCGAAGCTGAAACCTTCTCTCCCAGCTTCTCTCTCGCCTCTCTTGATCGCGAGCTACACGAAGCCAGAGCCTACTCCATTCACTCCGCCTCTCCCTCTCTTGGCGATTCGGTGTTCCGCACGATCCAAGGGAACCGAAGTCCCCATCCTCCCTCTCTCACTCTCAGTTTCGCGCACCAAGGCAGAACCTGACGTCGCCGATTCGCCCTAGCCGACCCTTCTCCTTCTCGAGCGCAGGTATATCTTCTCCTTCTTCTACCTCTATTCATTCTTCTTCTTTCTTTCCTTCTTCTTCTTTCTCTTCTTCTTCTTCTTCTTCTTCTTCTTCTTCTTCTCCCCCATGCTCTTCTTCCCCTTCTTCTCCTTCCTAAAAAGAAAAAAATCTGAAGAATGATTTCTTCTTTGATCTTCTTTTCCATATGTATGGGTGTACATCTTCTAGTTGAAATACTTATCATACGAATTATGAAAGATCTTGTGTAGACATTCCAATCAAGTAGGTGTAAAAATTGAAATTTCCTGCTAGTTTGTTTTATGGATTTCGTAAATATTGTACATCAAGTGTTTGACTAAATGTCATTGAAGGAAGGTTGTAATGCTTGGCTATTGGTTAGTTGGATTTAATGATTAAGTAGCATTCCCTACTCTCTTGTGTCCATACATGTGGTGATGCCTTGATTAATTTTACTAAAATGTTTGATGTGTTTGTTCCTCTTTTATTGGTTGGAAGAACCATGCTCATGCCTGCAATGTGAAAGCATGTGTGTCTTCAATTTCCATGTACTTTAGTTTCCAAGCTTTCAAATAGGGGTAAAATTTTCATTTGGATTGATAGCACCGTCAATCAGATTGACGTTTCTTTACTACTAAACTGACTTATTAGCATGTGCCTAAAATCTCATATTTATAGCGATTTGTAATGCAGTATATTCTGGTAGTTCTTTTTTGGGTTAAACTGCTATATTGCTAGTACATTCAAGCATGATTTCTTTAAATTAAATTTGTACAATAGTAGTAAATGAATTATGTTAGTTGCTGGCTTCCACTGGAGGGAATTTATTTTCTTGTATTCGGAAGTCTTGGTGATTGCTCTTTTTTTTTTTTTTTGCTATTCTCTAATTTCTAAATATAAGTTTTTGTGTTATTGAGTTTTGTCAAATTTGTTTCAATCTTATTTAAAAAACAATGTAATTTAAAAATCAAGTTTAGTTACATGTTGCATTGCTCCTGTTTCCATTGTGCCTAGGCAGCATTGGACCATTTATGTAACAGAAACGATGTGGACTCATCTAGAATAGTTATTTTTGGAAGATCTTTAGGTGGTGCAGTTGGTTCAGTGCTTGCATGGAACAATCCTGATAAGGTATTTCAATAGAATTACATGTAATTGTTCATTAGAAGCTGAAATACTTCACTAGCTCTTTGCGTAGAATTGGATCTGTTAGTAGCATTTGGCTGTTCTTATCCATAATGGGTCTCATGCCTACTTATCTATAATCAGCTTTGTGTTCTTCTACTTTTTAATTAATAAAATATTTGTGATAGGTTTCTATCCTTAAAAAACAAAAGTTGATATTAACTTCCTCTCAAAGGTTGAGCTAAATTTAAGCAATGTTATTTTATGTGCTGACATCATTTCTTATAAGAATTTATGTATGTATGTGTTCCTTGATTTGTCATGGACCAGACGAATACCTTTATCAACTAAATTAAGATGGATATACCTCACAGCGCCATGCTAATGGATGTAATGATTCATCATAAATGTCTAACCTATGCAACATTATATCAATAGAGTGATACTGCATCAATCAATCGAATATGGGCTGTTTGAGAATTATCCAGTTGAAAACATTATATTTCATTTTAGAATAATTTTATATGCATTATGCATATCAAAGTGGTCCCTAAAGATGCTAGATTCTGGGTGCTTTTATGGTTACATCTCTTTTATCATATTATGAGAAGATTTCTGTCATTTCTATTTATATCCTCACTTCAATAGAAATGGCAGATTCCTCCTCTCACCAATAATAAAAGGTAAATCATCAAAATTACATGTTTCTAGCATTTGCCTATGATTCTCCGGTTGAAATATAAAACATGCTATTATGCACTGCTGAGATAGGGACTTACAATATTTTGCAATATTCTTGGTATTATGCATTATAGACTTAGTTTTCAATATTAATTTTTTGCTAATTTCTTATCATTCACATTAGAGGAAGCAATTCATTTCTTGGAGAGAAGTCTTAACAAGGTGCATAGTTACAAAGATGGTTGAGCCTTTGGAAGATGTTGCTGAACTCCATGAAATTGAAAGATATAATGATATGCTGAAAGTGATTTATATTGCAATTAGTACAGTATGTGTACTATTGCATTAGATTCGCAAAGAAAAAGTGGGAACCTATTTATAAATTTTTAAGAGTGTCATATCCCGTATATATGAGGAGAATTTTGAACACTCTATCTAACAGCCCATATTAATTTCCTTAATCATAGAGCATTCCTTTAACATTTAATTTTTATACTAAAACTTTGTTTTAAGAAGCAATAAAAAAATCATCCCAAATAAAGCCTAAGTGTCTTAATGCTGTTAGAATTAAGCGATATTGGGCTCATTGAATTTCTCTCCTCAAGACACTCAATTTTACTATAAGCATGTCAAACTTGGATATCATTTTGTGCTCTAGTTAATATTTTAAAATTTCAACTATGCTGCAAACTCTTAATTTTGAATTATCTAGAGTCGTATCGAATCATTTTTTTATGCCTTTAGAGTTATCTCATCGAGCCGATTAGTTAACTATAATTTATTAGAATTAAAGTTTAGATGGTCTGAAATTTAATTCCAGAAGCTTCTAACTCAAATGTGTATCAAGATTCATGGCTAATCACACCAATTTTTTATGATGTATCATAAACTATGAAAATCAGCAATTTATGTAGCAGAAGCCATATGCAGCACTCCTTCAATAAAAACCTCTTTCATTTCCTCAAGAACACAATAGTGCTTCTTTGGGTTTATTTTTTTTATACACAGTAACTTCAAAAGATAAAAAGTTTCATTAACATCTAATATTGTTTGGGCAAGACCTAACAAAAATTCGAGCTACAGCTCCACCACCCTATTTCCAAAAATCAGCATTTGTGTGGATGGCTAAGTATCAGAAGACATGCTTTGAGATGCAGATCCAAAAAAATTTCATTGTCAGATAGAAATTCGACCGTTGATTTTCCATTCGGGTTTCGTTAAGACCTGCTTACTTGTTTCTGAGATGAACTTCATCTCATTCATGGATAGACCAGCCTGCTGTTATGATGAAAGTTATCTTATCAGTTCCTTCCAAATAGTAAAAAAGAAAACTATTTGATCACATGAAAGGTTTATTTCTCCATTAAAAAGCTTCCAGATTACATCATGACAATCATAAATGAAAAATCATGTTCGATTTGTAAGTACCAGCGCATCAAGCTCAGCTCTTTCATGCCAAAAACAAGCATAACTCGGAAAAACCAAACTATGAGAGAACTTTACTAACAAGAACAAAAGTAGCAATTATTTCTCCATTGCTTCAGTCCAACCAAGACCTGGCCTTTTCTTTTCCCCCTGTGGTTCTTCAAAGCCTTGTGCTTCAAGAAGCGAAGCTTCGAAGTCAGTAGAATCTGCTGCCACTGGAAGAAAACTGCCGATATCGTCTCGAGCACCGAATCCCCCTGCTCGAACAACGTCATCAGCTGTTATAATGGCTTCCATGTTCACATACGCAGTTGGAGCTGAATTTATGTTACAATCTTCATCATATATTCTGGGATTATTATCAAGCTTGGGGTTTTCTGCATCATTTTGTTTGTTCTCCTGCTCCTTATTTGGTGTGCTCATTCCATTCATGTCTGTCATTGAAGTTCTTTAAGTCTGTCACTAGGAATTCAGATAAAAAGAAGTCTAGTAAGAATAGTGAAACAAAAATTAGTGCTCAAGCAGTGGGCAAAAGTAGAGCGCTGGAGTTGATAAACAAAGGAGAATATTGGCTTTCAAAGTTTTCATTTATTTTAGGTAAAGTGTTATGATTTTGTTGCAGGAATAAAACTATCTCCAACATAGTAAATTGATACAGTCTATGTTAAGATTCAAAGATTATGCAAAATGAATCCTAGAGATCCTGTAGCATTTAAGACAATGAATGAAATAATTAAAATATGAATTGGAATCTTGAGACGTTTTCTAATATGAATCGTTGATTTTCTCTCTCTTTGGAATTGGGTATTAACTATAGATGCTGTCCATAAAGAATGAACCCGACCAGCACTCAAACGGAGGTTCCAAATCTACAGAACTGACGATTATGTTGCATAAAATAGAAACTACTTCAGGTGGTTACTAATCAGTTGATTGTATTTGTAAGTGCATTTTATGATTTACACCTTCTGAAAGTGTGGAAATAAATACACACCGCACTACATGCTACATGGAAAGAATAAGAGTGAATATTGAAAGAAAGAAAATTTTCAGTTCATTATTTCTGAAGTTCGATCTCTTGAGGTATTTAGGCTTCGTTTGGGACGGCTTTCTTTCTGCTTCTTAAAATAGTTTCTAGTACAAAAATTTTATTTTTTGTGCTAGAAAGTTGCTTTAAGAAGCAGTAAGAAAACTGTCCCAAACGAGATCTTAATATGGGGTAGTAAAACACAGGGATCCAAGTAACTCATGTTACTGCAAACACCATTCGGTGAAGACTTAATAGAATTTTATTTTAAAGAAATTTTCAGTATAGCTGAGAAAATCAACAATAATCCAGGGTTAGGTAAACTTACATATTTTTTATTTTGAAAAATTGACAACAAAATGGGGATTCACAAACTAGGAAAAAAGTCTTTGCTATAAAAACACTACAATCAGCTATCCTGTATTTATACGCTAAAACAAATCTGTGGCAAACTGATGCCAATTTATGAATTTAATAGACTGGTATGCCCAGTTCTTTGCATGATACCTGATTGATTTTAGTAGCTGCTACAAATATGAAAGACATGTTGGTATGTGTCTAATGTAAATTTATTTTGCTGATGTCCGATGCAATTATCGTATATAACATAAGATTGCATAAAGGACTACCAAATTATCAACACATGGATACTTGTTACTCGGAAACTGAGTTATCTTATATGATTTGCCTAAGCGAATACCACTTTTGGATTATCTTCACTATCCCACAACACTTTAGTCGTGCCATGAGATTATTACGGTGCTAAACTTGGTACAAGTTCTAGGCATTTTACTACATTCTGAGACTTAAAGGATTAGAAGAATTAAAAACATGAATTACATCCAGCTGGTCCTTATAGAATTGTATAAGACCTACAGTGGACTCATTGAAGGACTGTTTATCTGAACTCCAGTTAATTGATATAATTCAGCTCCCTGAACAACATCTTTGGAAGGTTCTTGTTGCTCTTCCTGTTTTATCCTAGTATGTACAAAATCCAAGCATTTTGCCATGCTAGAGATGTTGCAGCATGAGCGGGCTATTGAACTCTAGAATCAAGAGTCTATGGCATCTCCAGGATTTTCCAAATTAGTCTATGTAATACTAGCAAATCTACCAGCATAACCATAGCAGGTACTTGATGAACAGATTGATCCCATCATGCAACAATAGAATATAGTTAAGACTAAGTTCCTGGAGCCCATCCCATGTACATCCAAGTTATGGGATTGAATCCCACCCATATCAAATTTATGTTTTAGCACTCAACTTTAAGGGAGAAAAAAAAAACCCCTTACATGTAGCCAAATAGCCCCAAAATCAAACAAAAGAAGGAATCCTAAGCGTTGCGGGCTAGAATATTCGCGGCAGTAAAGTATTTCGTCTCAGGGTTGCACGATTATCCAACTCACAAACAGAGAGAATAGAAACACTATAAGTTTTTACATAGAAACCCTAAAGGGAAAAACCATGGGGCCACGTTCAATTGAAATGAATCTACTAGTGTTTGAATAGATTACAAATAATTGATTCGTCCTTGAAGTTGAGGATGATCAGATTACAATAGTCAACAGTAGGTTTGAAATCTAGCAACGAACAGGGATCGGACGAAAGTCCGACGACGATTGGTGGCCGTGCGTAAATCCGACGTCAGTTGGTGGCCTAGGAGAAGTCCACGACGGTCGGTTGCCGGACGGTGGTTGAGGAGTTTGGTGGCAAGAGAACTCTGATTTTTTTTTCTTTTTCTCTCTTCCTTTTCTTCCTTGCTTGGTCCCCCCTCAATGAAGAATAAGAGGTCTATTTAAAATTTTTTAGGAGTGGTATGGCTAGTAAATAAGGAGAAGATCAAGGGCATGTTGGGAGTGTTTTGAATGGACGGCCGATATCGACTCTATTGATCGTGGACTGTTTATCGAGTATTTGAGTATCTTAATGATATCAGAATTCGGCGATCTTGGGCTCATTGGATTCGTCTCGTCGAGCCACTCGATTCAACTATAAGCATGTCACGTTTGGAAATCATTTGCTCGTCCAATTTATGGTTTGAACCTTTCAAATGCGCTTCGGGTCTATCGATTTGGATCCATTTGGGCTCGGATTGGGTCGAATTAGGTGTCGTTGGGTTTGTCTTTTCGAGATGTTTAGTTCTACTATAAGTTTGCTAAAATCAAAGTTCGGATGGTCCCGAATTTAATTTTGAAAGTTTCAACTCAATTTTGCCTCGAGATTCGTGCCGATTAATTTTTGATGATATATCACTAAGCTAAAAATTTTACGCCCGTTCTTTCCCCTTTATCAATGGATGAAACCCTGGTTAGTAAATCACCCTAAAATGAGCTAAAAGAACGTTAATCATATCCCCAAAATACGCGTACGATGGTATTGACCTTTTATAAAACCCGGCCAGCAACTCAAATCGTAAGATTAAAGGAAGCCCAATAAATGAAATCAAACAAGAAGTTACGATTTTCCTTAACCTGCAACATTCAAAACCAGCAGAGAAGCAGCAGATAATGCAACCATTTTTGGGGATAATTCCATATATTTCTCACAGAAGAATGAAAAACCTCTCGAGATTCTCTTATAAAAAGCCCAAAACAGAAAATTAAACAAATTCTATAATTTCCGAAAGCTTTCAAAATATAAGCAACAATTTTTTTTGAATGTTTCCTATTTTCATCGCAGAAATACGCAATTGACACTCATTGATTCGATGAACGAAGGCCCAACAAAACAAACCTAAACAAAAGCCTATGATTCCCACAAGCTGTAAATACAGAACAAAATCACTCACAATAAGAACAGAAGTAGGCATATACAGTAATCATTTTTATGAATGATGGCAAAAATTTAGCATGGAAGTAAAAAATGGCGGATCAAATGAAATAAAACAGGAAAAAACAAGGAGACTTGCCTTGCCTCCCCTCCGTTCTTCGCGAGCGCGCACCCCCGCTCGGCACACCAAGGCGCTATATAAAGTAGAAGGTGAACATACCGCTATACTAAAACAGTAGAAATGATAAAGAAGTCGCATGTTGTTAGACAAGCTGCGGTGATTCTATCGGAAATATTATAAAAGCATTAAAAAGTCATGAATAAGATAAATTTGACAAATATAAAATAATTTATAATTAAGCGATGAATTAAAATAATAGAATTAGTTTGAGTTTAGATATTATCTTATAAATATTATAAGTATTATCTTTATTTCATCATTAATTTTGATTTAATTATACATAATAAATATTAAATATTATCAATTACTATTATCTTTCATTATTTGAGAATATAATTAAAAATAAATTAATTAAAATAGAAATAAAAAAGCTCAAAATTCTAATTTTTTCAAAAAAAAAATCATCCCAAAATTAATTAGGATGAGTCTTTAAGTTATCGATTTATTTTAAGATGTATGTAATATAAATTGTTTTTAATATCTTATGTATTATACTAATCTTAAAATATATTTAATGATTTTTAAGTCCTAATTTTTTTGTTAATAGTACAAAAAAATTAATTTGGAGTAGTAATTTGAACACAGCATGATTTTCTTAATTACAGATTTATTTTTGAGATGATTACATTAGATAGCAAGTTAATTATTTTTATGTTGTATTTATCTTAAAATAAATTTAATGATTATAAAATCTATTCAAATCAAATTTGATAAATATTCTAATCTAAAATTTTAACAAAATAAATACCCTTTGCGACGGCGTTCGGAGGGACCGTATTAGATGGATGATTGTAGTCTGAAGAACTGTAGTCGGCGAGCAATGGTGGTCAAAAGGACCATACTCGACGGGCGATGAAGGTCGAACAAAACCCCAACGAAGGCTACTGGATGGAGGTCCGACGATGAGAGTCCACTGACGGTGGTGTCAGGGTGGAGCTCTTGGATATATGTTAAGCTTTATAGTTCTCTCTTCAGCTCGGAGTCTAAGCTTCCAAAGGTCCAAGCCCCCCTCATGTGTGAAGAGGTGGTATATTTATAGATTTTCGAAGTGGTATGTTCTGTAAATATGAAGAAGATTTAGAGCAAATTTGGAATATTCCATCGATAAGCCCATATTGATTCTCTCGATTATGGAGCGCTTGTTAAGCATACAAGTGCCTTAATGATATCAGAATTAAGTAGTCTTAGGCTCGTTAGATTTGGCTCGTCGGGCCACTTGATTCAACTATAAGCATGCCATATTTAGATATCATTTGATCATCCAATTACTGCATTGAACCTTTCAAATATGCTTCGGTCCCTTGATTTGGGCCCATTTAGGCTCAGAATAGGCCGATTTTGGTGTCGTTGGGTTCATTTTATTGAAACGTTCAATTGTAAGTTTGCCGAAATTGGAGTAGATGATCCCAAATTTAATTTCGGAAATTTCCAACTTAGATATGCTTCAAATTTTGTGCCAGATCAATATGAGCTTTGGTAACCTATCAAATATAATTACAAAAATTTTGTCAGATAGTATTTGACATCAATTTTCAATTCAAAACAAACAAATTATGAAATCAAATATTTAAAGATAATAATTTTGGGACTATGCAATCTCCAATCTAAGCAAATTTGTAGTATAAGCAACTAAGTCATCTACATGATTTTGTTAATATGAAAATCATCCAAACATAACTCCAATTGAATCCAAAATTTTCACTTAAAAGTCTAACAAAAAAATTTATATACATTATGTTTAAAATTATATATATATTAACAATACCTAGACTAAATCAAACTTGAGAAGAGCCACACAACTTTACACTCGCAACCGCAAAACCCTCACACTTACAACCAATTTTTGTTGCACCGTCATCACTGCTAGATCACAGCCTTCTTGTGCTTCCAATGCATCTCCTATTGTTGTTGGAAACACATTTACTTATTTTTAGCACGAGGGAGGAGAAAAAGCAATTAACTATAATGATGAATTTATGATAGCTAGCTCAATCAATTTACTTGTTGCATAAATTTCTAAAAAGTTAAGTACATTATTTAGATTGTTAAAAAATATCTATATATTGCCTATATAAATTATGAATTATATTGTCATATAATCGAGTATGATCATAGTATAAGCTTATTTTAGAACTGTTATTATAATACAAAATTTATAATTCGTGCTTGTGAATTATGCTTTATTCATTCATAGTATTTCACATGATTATATTTATATGATATAATCGATAGCTCTATCAATCACGGACCTATTACTCTATGATTTTTAGGTTACTAGTTGGGTATCATATAGAGAAGCTCCTAGGCTCATCCTTTATATAAATCATTGAAGATAATTAAGGTTAGAATTATTTAATTGTTTCAATAATGTAGTTGACTTTTATTTATATTTTGGTGAATTAATTAATATGAGTTATTGGATTTAGATGCTTTGATGATCTTATTGGTGGAAAAAATTATTGAAATCATATATTTTCTTATTTGTAATTGTTTCTAAATCTTCGATTCGTACTCTCATACTGGGTTTCTATAATTTCTTTCCATTCTGGGTGCGACATCAATTTTATTTGGGAGTGTAGGATTTTACTCCAAAATATAACAATACTTTGATTAAATCAAACAATATAGAAATGGAGGAGAAATTCATTGACAGAATTCGCTGGAGAAGGTATTGCTGGATGGCAGCGTGTGTCAGACAGAGTTCGACGAAGAAAGAATTGCACGATGGAGACATGTTTTAGAGAAAAGAAGTTCGTGATGAGAGTTTATTGATGGAAGACTTTAATGGGATCTACGACATGTGATGAGGAGAGGAGTTTGCGAATTAAGCTAGTTGGAGAAGGCAATCGGGGCCAACAATATCGAGCTCATTCAATAAGGTATCTTTGGACTGATGTACGAAGAGGTTGGACAAATGCATTGTGGGACTAGGAAATCTTAGTTCGAGCCAACCAAGTTCAAACAATTGTTAGAACCCCAGTTTAAATTTGAACCAATTCAAATTATTTTTATTTACGATGGAATTTAATAAATAGTCTAAAATAAATAAAAAAATTCGTTTGAAATAATTTTTTAGTTGGTTAAAAAAAATAAAGAGATGGTATATATTCTGATAGAATTTAGACATAAAGTCAAACTTTTCTGCTTTAGCTAAAATTTTGGAACCACAACAAAAATGGATCACTTTCCTTGCGATTAAGCGAACGAAGGAATTTAAAAATCATCATTTCTTCACCCAGAAGGCAAACCTCCTCCTCCTCCTCCTCCTCCTCTCTCTCTCTCTCTTTCCCTCTCCAATGGCAGGGTATCCTACGGGTCCTGGCTACTCCTACGGGGCGCCATCGGCGCCCCCATATACTGCCGCACCGCAAAAATACGGCAATGAACCGTCGCAACCCTACGGTGCGGCACAGCCGCAACCTTACGGCGGCACACCTCAGCAACCTTACGGAACCCCACCGTCTGAAACCTACGGCTTCGGCGGTCCAGCGCCACCGGCACCGTATGCTAAGCCGGAGAAGCCGGGGAAAGCTCATGGAGGCGGCGCACCACCGCAGCTCTACGGCGGGGCACAGCCTCAATCTTACGAACACGCACCATCTCAAACCTACAGCTACGCCGGTCCAGCGCCGTCGGCACCGTACGCTAAACCCGGGAAGCCGGACAAAGCGCATGGCGGAGGTGGGGGCGGGTACGAGCAGCCACCAGCTTACGGTGTGGCGAGCCCTTTCGCGTCGCTTCTGCCGTCTGTGTTCCCGCCTGGGACAGATCCGAACGTGGTGGCGTGCTTCCAGATGGTCGATCAGGACGGGAGTGGACTCATAGACGATAAGGAGCTGCAGCGTGCTCTATCTTCATATAACCAGAGCTTTAGCATTCGGACAGTTCAATTACTTATGTATCTGTTCACTTCATCGAATGCTCGGAGGATTGGTGAGATTCGGTAGCTGTATTTATGTATTAGAAGACTAATTGTTTGAATCTGTTTATTTTTTTTTTTTCTAAATTTTTGTGGGGAGTGATTGAAATAGCACTCGATTATTAGGGTTTTGGCGCAGTGTATCTCTATTATGCTGATAAGTTCTGTTTTGACTACTTGGCATTTTTAATCTATTATGACAAGGAGCTGTAGTGTGTTCTATGTTAAGTTATAGAGCTTGATTAAATGCCGTATAAAGAAACATCTTAAGAAGAGAATATATGAGGCTTGCAAGTTATCTCATTTAAAGATATTCTGAGAATTTCAGATGCAATTTCAGTTACCCTAGGTTTCATTATTATATGGGCATCATGATTTGTTTCAAAAAACTAGACATGTTAAAATCTAGATGAAGTGTGAGGTTGTGAAATTTTCTTGTAAAACTTCAGGATCATCATCATAATGGAAGTTGCAATGATAGAAACATGAATTATTCCTCAATGAGGTGAACCTCTTTAAAAATTTCGGTTGTTTTTTTTTGCATTTTATTTTCTTACTTCTACTTGCACTCGATGATTTGAATTAGGTCGCGGCCTATTTCTTACACTCTTTCATTTAGTTATAGCTTTAGGATTCACACTTTCTTATGTACTTGTTAGCTTCATAAAATGTTGAACATTATAGAATTCCATCGAGATCAAATTCTCTCTAATTCTCTCTCTTTCTATGATGGTATTAGAGGTGGATTTTGTTTGATCTTTTTAATCATGATTTGGTGCTCATCTTCTTCCCAACCTTTATTAAAATTGTCACATCAATCCAACAAAGTTGCCTCTACATTATCTTTCCTTGTTTGTATTCAATAACAACCCCTGATTCCTTGCGAACTCTTGAGATGAGGAGTTCAATATTCAAACACGGATATTATTGGAGCCAACTTCCTACTTTATCTACACCAAGCTCAACTCTACATATCCTTCTTCCTAGGTTCATCTTATTAAAAACTCGAGAGATGTGACCCCTCTCCACCTCTGAGCACGAGGTCATGAACCTTGTTTTGATATGTGTTTTCCTTTTCCTTTTCTTTTTTTTTTTAAATATGAAAAGAATTTCATGTGAAGAGATAGCAAAAGAGGTCTAAAGTGTAAGATTAGCTAAACCTATGACAAGCCTTGAAAAATCTCATGAAAATTTTCATATTTTAGCTACAAAATTTATATTTGATGTCTTGATGTTTTTGGGATCTAGTCTCTCAAATGAACATTATTTATAAGGTTAATTGCATATTGAAAACACTCAAGAACATCAATAAAGGTTTTATGCTTGCATTCTTGTTTTAGTTTAGGTTTTCAAAGGAATTTGACTCCAAAAGATGCTCAAAAGAAATGAATTGGTACAAAGGGGTATAACACATTATGGAAAATATAGGCATAATTTGATCAGGATTTCATAGATCTATGATCTCAAGTTATCACTCTGGATCTGCTTAGCCAATAGCATAGTTGAACTAATATGGTTTGAAATTCTTTATAGATAATTGTGAAATGCATATTCTAAAGAAACCCCATATATTTGAAGCCAAAGAAGCGACATAAAATTCCTAGACTCTGTCTAGTAGATTAAGAAGGAATATAGGGCGGATTCTTCTTAAAATATAATTTAAAGCTCATAGAAATAGACGACAAGGATAATTTGACTACAATAGAGTCGAACTACCCAATTGGTCTTATAATCCTATTAAGATTAGGACTGGAACTAAACTGTCTAAGCATGCTAAATTGCCACTTAAGTGAATCTAGAAAATTATGACATCGACTAAGTATTGATGGAACAAGTATATCCCATGGGACATGTAGAATGCAAAATTGTATGTCCTTAATGTTAGGACTTTTCTAATATGGATGAGAGTTTGGCCATGTTATGATTAGTGCATCATGTAGGCTCTTGTTGATTTTATGAATCTCCTCTTAGAAAAGATATAGATAGCTTGATATAGTGACTCACATAAATATAAAGTGAGCGGATTTAGTTTAATTTATACATAAATGTAAGTAAAAGTATAAAGGGATATCATGTCGTACATGCATATTTTCTTTGATCATTTACAATTTATTTAAGCTTGGCATAATATTGTGCCAAATATCTTTCAATGTCTTCAAGGGCATTGCATTATTAACACATTCACGAAATAATTTTTCTAACATACTATACATAATTTAAAGCTAGTGCAAAGTGGGAAACCAAATATGACAATATAGCATATCATGATGGTGCAACAAAATCTGACTACACCCTAATTTCCATGTCTATCATAATACATTTTGGTTTAAAATTGCACAATTAAAGGCCTGCCTCAAGGCTTACCTCAATGTAATTTAAAAAAAAATGTAATGAGGAGTACGTCTCGCACTTGTCAGATGAGGCTTACTCAATTGGCATGAGGCGTGCCTCAAGGCATGCTCCTCAGCACAATTTTACGCAATTTTGGAGAGGCTTAAAAATTGAAAATTAGTGTTTTAGCAATTTTAAAATTTAAATTTATAATTTTTATATATTAGTTAGCATATTTACTATATATGAACTAAACCAATCTTCAAAAGAACTGCACAACCTCAAACTCTCAGCTCCACGGTGCAAAACTGATAGGAAGTGCTTGTAGAAATTTAGGAAAAGCCTTGGCTAAAATATGATTTCAGTAATTTTAGAAATCCAACAGCAAGAAAACTAAGAATAGAACACAGAAGAACTTTTTTTTTATTGAAAGTTTTATGAAAGAAAATACAAGATATAAGTGGATCTTTAATTGGAGAGGAAGATCCGGCTCTTCCAAATCCTTAGACGCCACTAGAGCCCAAAACCTAAGAGAGATCTCAAATTTTAGCCAAATTCAAGATGCCCTAACCCTAGGAAACAAACTATTTAATGCATGCAATCCAAAAGAAAATCTCTAAACAGTCCCTACATGTGAGTGAAAAAGACTTGAACTAAGCAAATCCAAGCATCAAGTGGCAATAGTGGTTTTTTTTTTAAGTGGTACTAGCATACCTCATTTATGTTGTCCAATGCCTCATCGCCTACACTAAGGATTGCAATTATGTCACTCAAACCCTTTTCATTTGTTAGCTAGCATAAAATCCATAAGCTCAAGAGCCTCTATAGTCGATTAAATCCCAATATAATGTCTTCAATGTCTTACCTCCAATGCTTGCTCCGTCATATCATGACTCTCAATATCTGCAATGGCTTACATGATCAATTTTAGTGTCACTAGCCCTATCTTTTACAACTTAATTGAGCTCTTTCCACATCTCCTTTAAATGCCATCTTAATGCGGACTACTAATTATTGCTTGATCACTCACTTTTGTGATCGTGCTATTAGGTGCTCTTAGTGGCACTGCTTCATCCTTCATCAAAACAACTCCATTAATTGCAACCTTTATATTGCTTCCCTATGTCCGTATGCTTTTGCCTTGATGACACCCTTTTCATGCAATCACTACTCCCTACAAGTCTTCGACATGTCATTTGCTCAGCTCACAATGCTGCTTTTCCCTATGAACCTCTACTTAATTGGTAGTTCATACAATTGTCTTGTCACTCCATCCTTCATTGGTGCACCTCGCCCCTCACACCACCCTTTTTCTATGCGACCTACCCTCATTTTTTCATCTTTTATGGGAGGATATAATTTATGCTTTCATTATTATAAATCTCGAGACCACACTAGCACTTCCCTACATTCAATTTGTGTCTTCTCTATTATATACATCATAAGTGTTGGCCGTGATTTTCTTGCAACACGCGGAATATCTGGGCAACTCAATTTTGAACACTTCATAAGAATCATAGACTCTTTTAATGCTTCTTGGGATTGCTAACAATCATTCCTATTTATGATATTGCTTTGGGCCTCTTGTGTGTCAATGATGCAAGAACTTTGGTCATATTATTCGAGATTATCCAACTCCTAAGTGCTGCTACCGCTTCAAAGTTGGCCCTAGGCATAATGACTATGAATGCTTTTAGATCCCTCCTAGATATACTTTTGGAGATAGGCCTTGTAGTAAGGCTTCTAAGCCCTTTAACTCATCTAACATCAATATCTCTATTGTTGTTGCTACCACCACTTGAGTTTTATCCCTTATTGTTAATCTTTCTTTGAAAACTTATGATCCCTTTTCTGGTCAATATAACACTGAAATTGGTGCCTCTTTGTATTGTCTGGGTATCTTGATTTTACTTACAATATCATATGGTTGTTGATCCACAATAAATCTCCACAAAAATAGGTATCTCTTTTTTTCCTTGAATAAACATTGGTGATGAGTCTATTTTATTAATCACTTATATTGGCCATGTATATATACTTTATCTTTCTCTCACTTACTTGATACCTAAACTTACCCTCAACCTCATTTTTGTCAAATAGCTCTATAAACTTGAATTTTTTTGTACTTTGATTATCCCATTCAAGATCGTCAAATGATGTAGATTCTTGGGGCATTGCATAGGGATAGCCACCGGCCCACCTGCTTGATCTCGCCAAACTTATTTTATCTCTCTTTAGGTATTTGTTTCTCTCACCGCCTCTGTACCTCTTTGCCTTTCGCATTCTTTTCTTGAACTTATTTTTTTGTTTCTCTTTACTTGCAAACTTATTTCCAATGATCATTTACAATCTAGGCACATTAATAAATAGTTGCATTTTTTTGTCAGATGTCAAAGTAACGTGCTTTACACTTTTCTAATAGTGAATCATTTGCCACTACTATTTCTAATATTGTTCACTTTTATTTTTGGGGTTCTGCTCTGCATCCTACTATGTTTAGTACTTGATGCTTGGTTATTTTTATTGATAATCATTCTCATTTCGCTTGAGTATATTCCTTTTAAAAATAAGTCCATTAAATTTTCAACTTTATTCTAATTTTGTGACCATGATTAATTTTCATGTTTTATAAAGATTCTACAATGCGATGGAATACAATCTCTTTGTTCCTTTGTTGACTAAGACACTTCTCAATACTCTAATCCTGATAAATTTGCCCTAAATGGTCGAGTTGAGTGCAAGCATCATCATATTCTTGGCATCAATCAGGCTTTGCTTTTTTCATCCTCATGCCCCAAACATTTTGGAGAGAAGCTACTTTTGTAGTCATGTATACTATTATTTGAATTTCCGTTGTTATTACTACCCGTCATTCTCCTTGTTAGTATCTTTATGGAAAAGTTCTTGATTACTCTATGTCAATGATTTTTAGTTGTGCTTGCTTTGTTCTTCTTTAAGCTTATGGTTCAATAAAGTTCAAAGTTGCTATCATCTCTATGCTTCTTAGGGTACAACCTAGAGCATAAGGATGCCATTGTTGGGATCTTATATCGGTAACTTTGAATCTCTCTTTATATCATTTTCTAGGAAAATACTATATTTGCTTCACTTCACCATTTCAGTTTAATCCATTTGCAATTTCCTCTGCGTCTTACTTTACCTCTCATCTTTTTAATTCTTTTGGCCACTACATCTTTTGAAATTGACACATCTGATGCAACGTCACCACCTAAATTTGAAAAACCATGCTTCTTTGATGATCCGGCCATAACTTCTCCTACGGAAACATCTCATTCAATTTCTGGAATTCTTACCATTCGACAATATATACATTCTACAAAAGGTAATTAGTCCGCTGTCTCCACCTTTCAAGCCTATCACCTATCATGAAACTTGTTCTAATCCTCAATACAAGTAGAACTTGATGCCTTATGTGATACTCATATTTGATATTTGGTTGATTTACGTACAAGAAGTTGTACGTTGATTGTAGATGGCTCTATAAAGTCAAAACTCACATTGGTGATTATTTTGAGCATCATAATGACCGTCTTATTGCCAAAGGTCATTCATATGAATTCGATGTTATCTTTGATGAAATATTTGCTTTTGTTGCTCGTCTTATATTTGTGAGCTCTCTCATAGTTGTTGTTGCTCTTTGCCACGTGGCTTTCTTATGGATATCAAGGTTGCCTTCCTCAATGATGATCTTGGAGATGAAATTGTATATGTGCTCGCTACTTTAGTCTTGATGTTCTCTCATACAAGGTTTGTGGTCTCTAACAAGCTCTCTATGGCCTCAAATGAGGTCCTTGAGTATTGTTTACAAAGTTCAATCAACAACAACAACAACATAAAGCATTTATCCCACTACGTGGGGTCGGCTACATGAATCATTTTTCTCCATTGTGCTCTATTAAGAGTTAAATTTGCATTTAAATCTAATAAAAAATCATTTCTAATATTTTCTAATCAAGCCTTTTTAGGTCTAGCTCTTCCTTTCTTAACATAGGCTAAATTTAATATATCTACTCTCCTAATTAGGTCATCAAAAGGCCAATATTTTCTGTGACCAAACTATCTAAGGCAGCTCTCTCTAATATTATGTCACTAGAGCTACTCCAACCTTTTTACGTATATACTCATTTCGCATTCTCTCTCTAAGAGTGAAGCCACTTGTCCACCTGAGCATCCTCATCTCTACAACATTTAATTTTATTCTTGTCTTTTAATGGCCAATATTATGTGCCATAAAGCATTGCAGGTCTCACCAATATCTTATAAATTTTTCCCTTGAGTTTGAGGGGTACTTTTCTATCACACAATAAGCCCGATGCAGTCCCTCACCTCAACCATCCAACTTGAATTCTATTAATAATATTCCCATCTATTTCACCATCACTTTGAATAATAGACCCAAGTTATATAAACGTGTACACTTATTAATGACTTGATCGGCCAAAGTCATAGCCCCCTATTATGATGACCAACACTTCTCAAAGAGGCGTGCAGTATTCAAAACGTATCCGACATGACACGCCTCCGACACGCTGAAAACGTGTCCGATTAAAAAAGTATTAAATATAAATTGGACATGTGTCTTAAATATTTTATGATTTTTTTTAAATATAATTTTTTGTATTTAAATTTTTTATTTATTTAAAATATAAAAATTAAATTTCTTATTTTCTATCCACAACACAAAATCAATCACTCGCACTCAATACCCCATTCATCGATATTCTCATTTTCATTTCTCTTTAGTGGGTCGCGACTTTGGTTTCACAACAATGCCCGATGTCATCTCAACATTGACATCTGACGTCATTATAACATCGACATTTCAAAACAATCTCAACATCAAAGTCTGACACTGTCTTGACATTGATGCTTGACACTAGCAATTTTTACACCCACAACTTGACAACTCATCTTAACATCAACGACCAACGCCCTCTTAATATCGTCGACATACACCCTCTTGACATTGACGCCAGATACTTACTGTATAACATCGATGTTCGACTCTCGATAGCATCATCGTCTCCTCTCTCGATGCCTGATACACGGTATCGACGCCCGACTCTCAACATCCTAATATTAAACATTTTAAGCACAAATTTTAGTTAAATGACTTATTATTTTTATTTTTTTTAATATTATACTTATTCAATTTTATACACTATTTTTAAAATATAAAATTATAATACCGTGTCCAACCCGTGTTCGTGTCCTATATTTTTAACAATTAACATGTCTCATGTCCTTGTCATGTCGTATCAGTGTCACCGTGTTTGTGCATCATAGCCGTCCCCCTACTAGATATATTACTAAAATTATACTCCATGTATTCAGTTTTAGACCTACTCAAACAAAAACCTTTAGACTCTAAAGTTGACCTCCATAGTTCAACTTTATCTTCAACTCTCTCTAGTCTTATAAACAAGAAGAATATCATCAGCAAAAAACATGCACCATGGTACATTTTCTTGCAAATGTCTATTAAGAACATTCATGACTAGAGCAAAAAGATATGGGCTTAAAGCTAATCCTTGATGTAATCCAACTGAAATAGGAAAATACTCGGTAAAACTACCTTTTGTATGAACACAAGTGACAGCTCCTACATACATATCCTTAATGACTTGAATATAAGAATTATTAACCCCTTTCTTTTCTAGAACTCTCCAGAGCACTTCTCTTGGAACTATTATATGCATTTTCTAAATCAATAAATATCATATGTAGTTACTCATTATTCTCTCTATACTTCTCCATCAAACCTCTCAATAACTGTATAGCTTCCATAGTAGACCTACTCAGTATGAATCCAAATTGATTTTGAGAAACATTAGCATTACATTGTAACCTATGCTTAATAGATCTCTCCCATAGTTTTAAAACATGACACATTAACTTAATTCCTCTATAATTCATACACTCTTTTGCATCATCTTTATTCTTAAAAATAGGAATCAACCCACTCTTTCTCCACTCATCTGACATTTTCTTAGTCCTCAAAATAAAATTGAAAAGTTTTGTAAGACAAAAAGTTCCTTCATCTCTTAAGCATTTTCACACCTCTATTGGAATATCATAAGATCAAACAGCTTTTTCACACTTCATTTTCTTTAATGCCTCTCTAACTTCGATTTTACTAATATACCGATAAAAATAAAAAATATCTATTTTTATTTAGGGTGCTAATGTCATTAAAGTCAATCTTATTCTCACAATCTTTATTGAAAAGCTTATCAAAATATCTCATTCACCTTTGTTGAATATCTTCTTATAATAAAAGCAGTTTTTGATCTTAATGCACTTTGCTTGAGCTAAATCATTACTTTTTCTATCCCTTTGCTTGACTAACTTATAAATATATTTTTCGTCCTCCTTAGCATCTAATCTATTATACAAATCCTTAAAAGCTAAATTCTTTGCATCGCTTATTACTTTCTTAAACTCCTCACGGGTCTCTATATTTTTCTCAATTTTCTAAGCTTTTACACAAACCAATTTTTATAATAAAGTTTTTTTTATTTTTGATCTTTCCTTGCACATTTTAATTCCAGCCCAAACTATTTTTATTAGAAATTTTTTTTTTGATACTCCAAACACAGCCTTTGCAACATTCTTACTATCACTAGCTATTTTTTTCCACATAACATTAGCTTTCTGATGCACAGTCAAAATCATAATATCTTGAATTTTACTTTAAATAATAATTTTGTTACTATTCTTTAAGTCCCCCCATCTAATTTTAGGATAATATTTTATATTATTTTTTTATAATCTGTCCATCTTAAAGTTCAAAACTAATAAATGATACTGGGTACATCAATTTTTAATAGGAATAATTTTATAATCTTTACAATTTAATTGATCTATTTTTCTTATAAGAAAATAATCAAAGTTCAATCACACAACTAAAAATTTTTGCGACTCCTTTAGCCATAATCTTTTTTTGTTTGTTGTATTGAAACCGGAGTTTCAACGGGAGTGCTTGATAGCTTTATTGGGATTGGTAGAGCACCCCCATTATAGCTGGAAGCGAGAGTTGGGAGCTTTTCGGTAGGTGTTAGAAATTAGGTAAGCTCAAATTAGGTCTTTTTGCCCAAGCATGAGAGGCTGAATTCTTCTTTGGATTTTATGAATAAATTATAGACAAAGTACGGTTGACATATCTCCTAAATATCTCAACAAAATAATTGTAAATGATCCTATCTTCAAAAGATAGAAATATCTTAAAAATCCTATATTCTATATATTAATATAATAGTTGCGCATGAGATACTAACCCAAGAACAAAGATTGCGAGAGCATTACATAAAAAGGGTTATCAATCCAAAATTAAGCCATCGTCACTGTGGCAGTCTTTTTCTTTTTATGGTTCTCCAGTTTGCGGGCTTTTGTCTTTGTAGCTCTTTTGCCCTCAACTAATGATTAAGGATCATCCTTGAGCCTACTAGATTACTAGTGTCAGAATTTGTCTGCTTCACATTATCTTAGCCTTTCCTCTGTTCTAAGCAATATACATATATGCTATACTACAGTTGCTTTAATCACTTGTTGATTCGTATAGTTTTGCTAATCATAAGCAACTGCAATTGGTATTAATCCATTTAAAAAAAAACATACAATACAAATGAACGCAGATTATTACCGAATTCTAAAGTTATTGAGCATAGTGTATGCAACATCATTTGGGTTTTAAAAATTAGTCTAATTCTATTTCAAAGGTGTGGTCAGGTGTGATGTTAGAAATACTAAAAATTCATTTTCTTGAATCCCTCATGCAACGTTATGTTTTGTTTGTTTTTCAGGACCAAGGGAATTCATCTCATTATTTTACAGTCTTCAGAGCTGGAGGGTAATCATATATAAACCGCCATACAAGTTCTTATACTGGATTCATTGTGCTTAGCTACTGCGGCCATTGTCTAAAGTTCTAACTCAGTTAATGGTTATACTTGCAGGTCATCTTTGAGAGGTTTGATCGTGATCGCAGCGGCAAGATCGAGGAATCCGAGCTTCGGGAAGCCCTTCTGAGCTTGGGCTATGTGGTTTCCCCTTCTGTGCTGGACCTGCTTCTGTCTAAGTTTGACAAGAGTGCTGGCAAGAGCAAAGGGATTGAATACGACAACTTCATTGAGTATGATCCTTTTCCTCTTTCTTACAGCTTTTGTTCAGTATCATTCATCTATATGAACACGTTGACTAATCCATGTTGTGTTCTGATTACATTGCAGATGCTGCCTCACTGTCAAGGTAATGCAAATTTTTTCTGCTTCTTTATTTGTTAAGGTATTATTTCTTCTCCATTGAGGCAAGTGTTTGAGGAAGCCGTTGTGATGGATTGATTGTTTTCAGGGTTTAACAGAGAAATTTAAGGAAAAGGACCCAATGTACACTGGCTCTGCTACTTTCAGCTATGAATCCTTCATGCTTACTGTGCTTCCATTCCTCATTGCCTGATTTTGTCATTGTATCATATAATTCATGTTCTAATTTGGGAATTTGGTATGCTTTCTGTAAATGTTTTATAATGGGGCTGTACATATTTGATGCAGTGCATCTTCAGCCAAGATTTGTTGAGAAATTTGTTTAGATTAGATTTATTTATTGCAAATCATATCACTTAGTCGTTGTGTGATTTTTTTAACTAATTTGAATTCTATGGGAAGACTTTGCCTTACTATTGATTTGATTATTATTTGAAATTGAGGTTTCATTTGGGATCGCTTTTTTTTTTAAGCTTTTTAAAATAATTTTTCAGTACAAAATTTCTAATTCAATCATTTTTTTATTAAAATGATGCTTTAGAAAGTAATAAGAAAACTGTCTTAAATGAAGCCTTAGGCTTTTATCTTCATTTCTTTTTTTTTTTCCCTCTCCTTCCTCTCTTCTTCACTCTATCCTTCTCTCTCTTCTTTGGGCATCAAAATCAACCTAAGGCTTCATTTCGAACCATTTCAAAGGGTGTCAATATTCAACTTGATGCAAACTCGACCTGAAAATTTTAGTCTTGGGTTAACTCGTTTGGGAAATGGGTCAGATTCGGGTGTCAAATTTTGACATGATTGTAAATTCGGATTGGGTTCGGATTAACTCAAAAGTCTAAATTCAACCTAAAATTGACCCGATCATCTCCCGCACAGCAGCATAATCTTGCTGCATACTAGTAGCCTTGCACCGTGAGCTTCCACCCCCCCCCCCTTTTTCTCTCTCTCTCTCTCTCTCTCTCTCTTCCCGCACTACTTGCATCGGTGTCGCGACCTCACCCTGCACTTGCACCGCAAACTAGAGCCGTGACTCCATCCCAAGCTCGCCTCGCTAGCCCGCCTTGCGCCCGCCCAAGTTAAAAATGAATGTGTTTTTCTTTTATGATTCATGAACATATAAATTATAAATATATTATTACTATTTTTAATCTTTTTAGATTTTTAAAATATTCTTTTATGATTCATGAACATATAAATTATAAATATATTATTACTATTTTTTATCTTTTTAGATTTTTAAAATATACAAAAAATTTTGAAGCATAGTTTATGCGTATTAGTTTCATGTTTGTGAAAATTATTCTTATGCTTCTCATTTTGAACCTTCTAAAATATTATTATTAAACTAACATGTTTACTTTGTTTTTTATCAAATATACAGGATTTTTTTTCTGATTTTTTTTCGTTTAATATCTTTATTTTTAGTAAGCATATATAAGAGTTGGTTAAATTATAACTTATTTGGAGACACTCTTCTTCTTTTATGATGTTAAAGTTGGGAGAAACTTTGGATTAAAATATTTTGAATTTAGCCGGATTTAATTTTATATTGATTAAATTTGATATGAATTATTTAAAAAAAAACTTTTTCCTCATTAGAATTGGCCTGAAATTTTTTATTCCTCAAGTTCAGAGATTTATAGTTACCCCAGGCTGATACATGCTACCAACCGATGGATTGCAAGCTACCACATTTATTTAAAAAATCTAGTATTAGCTTTTATACACCAAATATTATAAGATTCCCTTGATGGAATAGCTATATATTACTAGCATATCATAAAGAATATTTTATCAATTCTGAAATATAATATATATATATATTATCTCTAACAATTGGTTAAATTTCTATCTTTATAACTAATTATTTATAATTGAACTCATACACTAATTTTATTTATCAAATTATTTAGTTTAAACTAAAAATGAATAAGAAAACAGAGTATTTGGCATTCTTTTTAAGTTTTTTAATATAAAAATGATTATAAATCATTTTTTTGTCTTTTTTGAGGATTAATTATTCTATTTGATCACCGGACAACACTCAGTAATGAATGAGAGCACACCACATCAATACATCATTTTTTGATGTTTATCAGTTGACATAACGCACTCATTCATCTTTGATGCACAGAATAATCACTTTTTTAAGACATCTTTCTAGCGATTTTACTTCTAGACAAATCATAATTTTGATTAAATACTACTTTCTCAGTACTTTTCAAAAAAAAAAAAAATTAAAACTACTTTTTACATGAGTAACTAAATCACTT
Organism: Dendrobium chrysotoxum; assembly: GCA_019925795.1. Classification (NCBI taxonomy): domain Eukaryota; kingdom Viridiplantae; phylum Streptophyta; class Magnoliopsida; order Asparagales; family Orchidaceae; genus Dendrobium; species Dendrobium chrysotoxum. The sequence continues at coordinate 79,886,091 of CM034305.1, read as the reverse complement.
TCCCCACAAATTCACAAATAAAATGCTTTTATTTCTTCATGCATATCAATATCAAAGATTTAGAATCTATTTAAGACGGCCGTAACTTTTTATAAAAGTGGCTGTTAAATAATTATAGAAAAGCTTCATGATTAACAAATTTCCAAATGCCCTAAAACTATCCCAATCCACTCCCCCCAAAAAACTTAAAAAGAAAAAAATAAATAAAATTGCAGCCATCACATCACTTTAGTTTTATACAGATGCCACATTCTGGGTCACCACCTGCAGATCCATCACTTGGCTTCAAACCAAATCTAATTCAAATAGATCTAAAACAATACTACAGAAAGAGGCACTCGGATCAGTTAATACAGGTTAAGACAAAATATAAGTTGGTTAGCAAATTGAAGCTGCCAACTTAAATAAAGAAGGCAGGTACGCTTAACAATAGTACTACTGATGAATGTTTTCTTGCAGCACCTGCCTCTAACTGCAGCAAAAAAATATTTGATATGTTTTAGTGGCAATCACCTGAAGACGAGAACTGCAGCCAAACAAGCATCTGAGGTTTTTTGAAGGTTCACCGGAATGCCTTCCTTAGTCCCAACCACCACTACCTCCACCTCCGCCTCCAGACCACCCACCACCACCACCTTGAGGAACCAGTTTCTTTGAACTGCCCCAACCTGAGCTCTCTGCACCCCGACCGCCACCGCCACCGCCACCGCCACCACCATCGCCCGTAGAGTTCCCACCCCAACTGCCGCCCCGACCGCCACCACCATCGCCAGTAGAATTCCCACCCCAACTGCCGCCCCGACCGCCACCATCGCCCGTAGAATTCCCACCCCAGCTGCCACCCGTATTGCTGCCAAAACCAGCATCTCCTCCTCCCCAACCACCACCAGCTGAGTCACCACGAGAATTGCCCCAACCTTGACTGCCAAAGCCACCATCCTCTCTGTCTACCACAGCATTGTTGCTGCTCCCCCGGCCTCTACCACCTCTACTACTGGAGTCCCAACCACCAGGGAATCTTTCCCTGCCAGGTGAGTTTTGAACCTTAGCTCCAGGGAAGCTGCTTAAGCCATCATCATCATTTGAATTTGAGCCCCACTTGGAATTGCCATGATCATCATTAGAATTTGAGCCCCATTTGGAATTGTCATGATCATCGTTTGAATTTGAGCCCCATTTGGAATTGCCATGATCGGAATTCGAACCCCACTTGGAATTGCCATGATCAGAATTAGAACCCCACTTGGAATTACCATAATCTGAACCTCGGCCTCCACTCCCAAAATTGTTTGCTCTTCCGGAGCTTCGACCTCGGCTCGGCCGTGGGAGTCCACTAGGATGGCCATCTCGGCCACCTCGGCCCCTATAGTCAGATCTTCCTCCTTTTCAAAAAGGAGTGGAAACATAAATATAAGAATTACTTTCCATAATGTAGAAGGCAAGGAAACATTAAGTTCCAAATCAAAATGAAATATAAGATAGTTGTAGAAGAATTCATAGGGAAACACTATAACATCATCAACATCAAGCCTTTATCCCACTATATGAGGTCGGCTACACGAATCATTTTTCTCCATTGCATTTAAATCTAATAAACAACATTCTTAGGGGAACACTAATCAGTTTTTTATTTTTATTTTTCATTTTCTAGCCAATTAACTCAACTACATCAGCTACAATTAAGTGGTTACATGGGAAAAAAAAACTCTGATTCTGTGCAAAAACAACAGAATGTTATCTAATAAGAAGTCCTCTAGTTTTCCAGATGTTTGATTAATGAATTTGCTACCAGTTCATGACAAAATCTGTAGGCCTACCAGTTTTGAACACAAATGTTAGTTTTCATCCATCCATTTACTCCAGGCATTTGAGGATATAGTTCATTTATTGAACTCAGTTCAACATTGAGGACACTGAACCACATGTCAAAAACTTAGTAATTACAGCAAACCTATCCAAAATAAACCTGCCAAAGTCAACTGTTTTTCTTCAATAAATATTTTATTCGCTCGCATGATTCCTGTCCTAGCCTCCTACCTCTCCCTTGGTCCCTCCCCCTTTCCGGTCTAACACATCACCATCCTCTTTGAGGAATTCGTTGACGATCACACAAATTCCGCTTGGAACGAATTTATCCTCCGCCATTCATTTGCGCGGGTTCTTCATGGTTTGGGTGCAAGTTATGGGAACAATGAAGAAAACCATGAATTTTCATCAAAAACATAGGGCTTTGATTTTGCTAATGGATAAGACCCCGAATAGGCCGGAATCTTAACAATGAATTTTCCCAATCTCTACTAGCTGTAAATATTTAGGATTTAAATGTAATTTTCTATAATACCTATACCTTCATCAATAGCCATTACGTTAGCATATTTTCATTGCAAAGATATAGTCATTCAACAAATTGTGTTTGCAAATACAGCATATGCACATGCAAGCAAGATAGTAATCCTTGAAACTGCAAAAACTAATAAAAATTAATTTTTACTGTAATTTCTCAAGGCATTACTGAAATGTTTTAAACATACATCATATCAACATGCCAAATTGCAGAAAGAATAAAACTTACCAATTACTATTGAGCTTTTATTTATAAGGTAACTAACACTTGAGCATTCATCATTACCATTTCATGACTCACATAAAAGCTCCTTCAAAGCGCAACGCCAAATGCAGGTGTTCACATCAATTAATGATCAACGCAGCTTGTTCAAGAGCTTGAGCCGCAAAGAACTTGGCTGAGGATAACATTTATATATGCATGGAAGGATATATAAAGGTTTTGGCTATAACAAGGCTACATATAAGAGCGACCAGCTATACTCATGCACAAGGTGGGATTCAACCACATATACCACCTCTTGAATAGGGGGAGGGAGTTAACTGATCAAAATAAGCCCTACCAAGATAAGCTAGCAGAACACATCATGATGGTTTGTAATGTATTAGACCACTATTTAGAGTTTCTATTTTCTTAATCCATAAATCCTACATCTTTTTCAATTGTTTGATTTATTATTAGGATATTTACTAGCATATTCCCTTGATTATTCCAAAAGTATCACATTCGCTTAGCCCTCATAAATAGAGGAAAATTTTAATTGTTTTATTTAGAAGAACTTGAATGAAGAAAATCCTCCTCTCCCAACTCGGTCTAAAACGCTAAATGATATATTCTCTCACAGCAAACCAAACATTTTGATCCAAACTCCAACAGCTCAAACAAAGAACAAATGTCGCCATTCTGACCAAGGTCCGAAACTAACCCCGAGCCCCTTATTTCTCCCCACAACAGAATGTTTGTCAAATACCGTCCCAGCTCACCTGGATCATGCCAATCTCCTTCTTCCATATTTGAGTGGCTGATTTAGGAATAGTTATATTAGTGCAATCATGTATTATTCTATAATTATTTGTTTCCTTATTAATATATCTTGTATAGATCTATAAATAGAAATAATTTTGTGCAATAAAGATTAAACCTTTTTTCCCTCTCCAATTCTCTGAATTTAACATGGTATCAAAGCCTATGGATACATAATCCACTTTCTCTGGTGTCCCACCACCAGCTTTCATTGCCGGAATTCTAAGAGATACCGTTCCAGGCTACCTTGTTGCTATCCCTATCCGGTCCTTCTGCTTCATACGCCCAAGACTGAAAGAGCGAGAGACAGAGCTGTGAGTGACTCCCTGCGTGGGATCGAGTAGCAGAAACGAACAAACCTAGGAGTTTGTCTCTGCTTGTGTGTGTCCAAGACTGAAGGGAGAGGGAGTGGGGGACTCTCGTGTGGTTCTAGGGCCAGGACGAGCAAAAGGGTGAGACTTTCACTCCTTCCTACGATCAAACCAAAGGGATCAGAGGAATTGTGTGCGCCTGTATTGGGCCGATCGAACAAAAGTCTGTCGGGCGGCCTAGCAAAGAGGAGATCTACATGCCAAGTGCTAAGCCACTTGAGGTGTGTTTTTTCTATTGTGGCCCTTGAAGCTTGCCGCAAACCTAAAAATAGATTTTTTTTTCTGTTGTCATGCCTTCATTGTCAGCCTTGCCTTATTTTTGCAATCCTATCTATAACCAGAGCAACCTTCATTGCTTCCCTGCTTAATATAGCTTTCATCGCTACCCTTTGTCATCGCAATGTTTAAAGCTAACTCCTCCCAAAACTTTGACCTAATGGAGGACTCTATGGTGCAGTAAGAAAGATGAGACCACTACAATATGCAACCTTCATATCGCTTAAATGGGAAGAATTACTTGAAGTGGCTCAATTTGTGAAAAACTACTTGAAAGAGAAAGGAAAAATGAATCAAATCCTTGGGGTAAAAAAAAATCAACTCCTCGACGTAGGACCAAAGAAGAAGATCCTAATTTTTGGGCATGCGATGAAGCAGACTCCATAATTATGTCATGGTTGTGGAATTTTATGACTCCAAAAATTAGTTATAATCTCATGTTCCTATCTTCTACAAAGGACATATGGGATGTCACCAAACAAACATTCTCAAAAGCTCAGGATGCTGCTCAAATTTTTAAAATTAAGGTCAAGGTGGGAAGCACAAAACAAGGAAGCAAGAACGTGACTGAATATGCAACTCTCCTTCAAGACTTGTGGCAAGAACTTGATCACTACAGATGCGTAGAGACCAAGTGTCCAGAAGATGCTACTATCCTGAAAAGTTTTATTGAGAAAGATAGCGTATGACTTTCTTGCATGATTAAATGCGTAGTTTGACCAAGTTAGAGTTCAGATCCTTAGCAAATAGGAGACATTCACTAAATGAGATCATTTCTCTCATTTGTGCCAAGGAAAGTCGATGAGGGGTCATGCTGGAACCAAAGGCTGCAGAAGGCTCAACAATGGTAACAACCAAAGAGACGTTATGTAAGGAAAGAGGTAAAGATTCCTCAAAAACCTAAAGAAAATCAAGACTCCCTTTGGTGCAGGTATTGCAAGAAATCAAGACACACAAAGAAGTCTTCTGATTATATGGAAAGCCCTCAACTAAGAAGTGGAATCAAAGAAGTTGACAAAAGAGAACATCACAACACTACCACAAGTCAGCCCAACTCAAAAATATAGTCCAGCTTTAGAGAGCTCAACTAAGAAGATACTGATAGGCTAAAACAACTCATGGTATCCCTTGAAAAATCACCTGTATTTTCTTCTCTTGCACTTTCAGATAAGTTTCCTATATCCATTGGATTAAGCATCTCTAAAAAGCATATGAAAGGTTTATGGATCATTGACTCACGAGCCTTAAGATCATATGACACACTCTATTACTCATTTCATTAACTAAACTCCATGCCTAAATGATAAGAAAATCATCACTGCTGATGATTCTCTTATCACAGTAATAGGCCAAGGAGACATACCCTTTATCTCCATCTCTCACTCTCAAAAATATGCTCAACGCACCTCAGTTATCCATAAACCTAATCTCCATACAAAAACTTACCAATGACCATAATTGCCAAGTCCTATTTAACCCTATTTATTATTTATTTCAAGACCAGGGATATGGGAAGAAGATTGGACTTGTTAAGGAGAAATATGGATTGTACTATCCGTAAGAGATGAACAAATCTACTATTATCAATAATAGCTATTCTATGTTATCCCCATCTAATAAAAAATCTACTATTTAGCTTCATCATTTTAGATTATGACATCTATCTTTTGGAAGTCTTAAAAAATATGTATCCAAAGCTTTTTTATGAGCTGAAAAATGAATCATTTCATAGTGAAATCTATCAGCTAGCCAAGCATAAACGAGTTTCTTTCCCAAACAAAAATGAGCGATGTCATACTTCCTTCTATCTTATTCATAGTGATGTCTGGGAATCATAAAAAATCCTTAATATCTTAGGGGTCAGATATCCTTCATTGACGACTGCACTCGAGTCTCTTGGATATTTCTCAAAAATAAATCTGAAGTTATCACTATCCTCCTCATTTTTCACACCACGATCCAGAATCAATTCGGGATCAAAAAAAAAAAAATTCATTCCAACAATATCAAAGATTACTTTAACCAAACATTATTCTCCTACTTTCAAAAAGAATGTATTATTCATGAGTCTTCCTGCATTCACCCCACAACAAAATGAAGTTGCAGAAAAAAAAAATGGCCACCTTCTTAGCACCACTCGTGCACTTCTATTCCACCATAATGTGCCCAAATCCTACTATGAAAAGCCCTTATGATTGTCACATATCTCATAAACCAACTACCTTTAAAATCTTGGGACTAAAAACACCAATAGATATCCTATTCTCTTTATATCCTAAAGTTCGAACCTATAACAACCTCACACCCAAAATCTTTGGGTGCACTGCCTATGTCCACGTTCACAATCAAAATAGAAGATAATTAGATCCAAAAACACTAAAATGTATCTTTGTTGGATATTCATCTACCCAGATAAGTTATAAGTGTTATCACCTCTCCACTAAGAAAACTCTTACATCTATTGATGTCACTTTTTACCAAAAAAAATCGTATTTCACAAAATCTCATATTCAGGGGAAGATTAAAACTGAAGAAGATAAGAAAAGTGAGCTTGCCCACCTTGACCTCCATATCCTATGCGTTAAAACATTGTAAATTAAAAAAAGCTCTATATGGGCTAAAACAATCACCTAGAGCTTGGTTTGGAAGATTCTCAAAGGTCATGTTACTCAATGGATATCGACAAAGTAAAGGGGACCACACACTATTCTTTAAGCACTCGAACTCGGGGAGTCACATCGCATTTTATGTGAATGATATCATTTTGATTGGGAATGATAAAAAGGAGAAAGTGATTCCAAAGAAATGTCTTGCTAAGGAATTTGAGATCAAAAAATTTGATAGATTAAAATATTTCTTGCAAATTGAAGTGGCCCACTCCAACACAGGAATATTCATTTCACAATAGAAATATATTACTGGTCTTAACGAAACAGGTAAACTAGCTTATAAACTGGCACCAACATCAGCAAAACCAAATCTCAAATTGAGGGAAGCAAAGGACACAAAAGTAGATAAGAGAGCTTACCATAGAATTGTGGAGAAATTGATATATCTTTCTCACAACAGACAAAATATAGCCTTTGTTGTAAGCATGGTCAGCTAGTATACTAGTTCATGCAGAATCCAAAGCAGACTGACATACAAGCAATAGATAAAATACTACACTACCTCAAGATAAATCCAACAAAGGAGATTCTCTTCAAAAGAGAATATGGAATAACCCCAAAAACTTATACTGATGCATATTACACAGCATCACCAGTAGATAGATGATCTATTTTAGGATACTTTACATTCCTTGGAGGAAACCTAGTTACCTGGAGGAGTAAGAAACAGAATGTGGTGGCAAGGTAGTGCAAAGGCAGAGTTCAGAGCTATGACCTTAGGTTTATGTGAGCTACTATGAATCAAGATGTGGGAAGGACCCATGAAGCTATACTATGACAACAAATCAGCAATTAGTATATCTCACAATCCCGTTTAGCATGATAGGACCAAGCATATAGAAGTGGACAGATATTTCATAAAGGAGAAACTGGCAATGGACTTATTTGTATTTACCATGTCTCATCAAAATATCAGCTTGCAGACATTCTTACCAAGGGATTTGATAACTCTATCTTTCTAGGACTAATTACCAAGATGAGAATGATAGATCTGTATTCCTCAGCTTGAGGGAGAGTGTCAAATATTGTCCCAACCACCTATTCATCCCTTGCCTCTTGATTCTAAGGCCAACATGGGGATCCGTGGGAGGCTCACCTAGATCAGGCCAATCTCCTTCCATATTTTGGTGGCTAATCTAGGAAAGATTATATTGGTGCAATTATGCATTATTTTTGTAATTATTTGCTTCCTTATTAAGATATCTTGTATATGTCTATAAACAAGGATAATTTTGTGCAATAAAGATTAAGCCTGTTTTTCCTCTCCGATTCTCTCAATTTAACAACATCAAAATTGACTAAAACCCTAACTCTACTCTAGAACTGCAAAACTATTAACTTAGAACTATAATTCCTTGTTGCTGACAGAAATTTTCATCCCTGGAACAACTCAAGCAAAAGCCCTCTTACTCCACAACAATCTTTGTTTTCAAATATACTAAACTACAGCAAAACGAGGCTTCCAAATCCTCAGTATGCACTAAAATCTATATTAGCTCTTAAAAGAAGATTTGAAGCTTCCATAAAACCAGAAATTCAGAAATTCACCTTCACTAGTGCATATAAAACTTAATAATGTTCCTCAAAGTAACTCGAACCAAATTAGTATGAAGAACTCCCTCTCATTCAACTTTGGATCAGTTCGGCATATGCTTAGTAGGCTGGAATCTTAATAACAAGTAATTGACTATATCTTAAGTTTGTTTCAAGGATCATTTAGACTATCTTCGCGGACATGATGTTCTTAGCTTTCCCAAAGTTGGCAGATCTAGATCAAACCTCCAAAACTCTTTCCCCATCCAAAAATCAACATGGTTCAATGTTCTACTGCAGAAAGAATGGAAATCTATTCTTCAAGGTATTGAAGATTGTAATCAGAAAGTTTTTAATCAATGATAAAATTTATGTTATAACTTGAAAGTTTCCAATCAATGAAAGACGTAACAAACAGAAACTAGGAAACTACACAATGTTGGCATGGAAAAAAAAAAATTTAATTGTGGTGATTACTTGTATTAGTTAAACAAACTAGTCCTAAGTCAACTGCATGAATCCCTAATTAATCGAATGCTTTTTCCATTCATTTTGGGGTTTAAATCATTTTCATAAGAAAATAAAACTAAAAAAAGAGCCAGAAAGGTCAGATCCTTCTTCCTCTCCACAGCCCTATCCCTTAAAGCCATTGCAACCCCTACTGGATTCCAAGCCGCCTCAACAATCCCCTCTCAGCACCAATCGAAAGCTAGCTTCCAATAGCTCTGCTATAACTCTATTCGCCATAGCCAATACCTAAAGCAATCCCATGCCTTTATAAAACCCTTGGAGCTCTGAGGCCAGTAAATCTTGTTCCCTCAACTGCTAGATATTTACTGCCACTATGCTTGTCACTCCCATCTCTCTCTCTCTCTCAATTAGCATAACGCACTGATGTAGAACTAGATGCGTATGTAAATATCCAATGTTGAAATTAAACGCCTTAGATTAGAGCAACAATAATTATTCTAACTTTTAGCGAATTAAACGGAGATTAAATACAATAAGAGGGATGATGTAGCTTAGGCCAAATTACACAATAATCGTTTAGGATCATAACATTAACAAATTCAATCAAGCTTAGCATAACATGGGGGATTTTCAAAGGAAATCCCTAAATTAACACTTAGACTAGTCACTAGTTGGGTCCACTCACTCACACTCTTAAGAAATTGGCTTGCGGAGAAAATTTATACAATCTTTATGATGCCACAATTGAAGAGGATTTAAAAGGTACAAGGAAAGGAAAGAGTTTACCAACAAGGAAGAAAATTCGAAGCTCTGACGAAGTCGTTTGGTTGGTTATGCGGAGAAATGGCTATACAACCCTTCCCACATGCTTTAGGCAGCAGTACAACAATTCTGGATGTTTGGATGATGATCGAACAGTTTCCGGAAGTCGGGACAGCGAACTAGACAAGTTCTGGACGGCGGGACAACAAGCTGTCATGTGTTGGAAGCTCTGGAGAGCGAGCTATGAGGTCCTGGACAGCAAGGCAGCAAACTATTGTGCAGGAAATTCTGGACAGCAACTAGGATGATTTCCGGATGCAAGACAGCAGTCTTGGTGAAGGAGAAAACTTGTAATAATCAATGTACAGGTGGGAGGGAGGTTAGGGAGGCTAAGTCAAAGTGGAGGAGTGGAGGTAGGGGCCAGCCATAGAGGAGGGAAGGGAGAATTTAGTTGTAGAACTTGTATTTGAATCAAGGAGGGAAAAATCTGAAATTAAATTCAGATTCAAGGGAGGAGATAATTAGGGAACTTGATTTTAATTTCCCTAAAATGAAAAAGAGAAAGAGTGAATAAGGGGGAGAGGGTGGCCAATTGTCTCCTTAATTAGAGCTCCCAATTGGGAAGAAAACAATTAAAGAGAGAGAGAGAGAGACGGGGGGGAGGGGGGGTCGGCCAAAGGGGGGAAAAAGGGAAGGTGTCTACATACGTTGAATGTGTCCACATACAATGAATGTGGATTTAAAATCAAATCCTAATTAATTTCAGATTTGCAAGAATTGGGGGCTTTTCTAAAATAGGTTTATATCAATTAGGAAAGGTTTGAAATTCAAATTCATTCGAATGTGAATTAGAGACATTCCAAATTAATATTGTGATAAATTAGGAAAGTAGTAAATTTGGATAACTTTGGGATCTCGGGATGGGGGAAATGGTGGCCTACAGCTAGGGTTTAGAGTGGGAGGCTGGCGGCTAGGGTAGGGAGGAAGAGGCCAATGGTTATGGGATAGGATTGGCGGGGGAGGTGCTCGGGTATGGTGGTGGGGCTGATTTTGGGTGGAGTTGGGGTGAGGCCAGTGGCTTAGAGGAGGAAGGGGAGGGCCGGTTAGAGAAGAGGAAGAAGATGGGGCTTGGGTTGAAAATTCACAAATTGTTTCAACAACATGCCACCACTAGTAATCACTTTGAGTGAGGAATCCAATGAAAGGCCCCCACCTTGTCCTATTAACCTTTGTCATCATCTGCATCCCACCCTTGAAGCCAGCAGGACAAGTCGATTAGCCTTCACAAGGGGATTTTTGAATAAAAGATGAACAAGGTCTCTCTCTCTCTCTCTCTAGAGTATCTTATGCAGCCTAAAGGACGTTATCATCACTTTCGATGATGTCTATAATGACCTCAATGACATCATTACCACTCAACATCTCCAAACCACATTGCCGATTCATTATACTAAAGGTTGCAATATGCCTACATCACCAAGCCCCAGCCTAGAAAGTGTAGGACTATTAAAAATTCTCTGTTTGCAAACAAATCATGTTTAGATTGCTAAGAAGCTGGGGCTTGGGTTGTTAGTTAAGGGAGCCAAACTTGAACATGTATTTTGAACTCAATTTTAAAGTAATTGACAAATTAACCTTTTTCAATCATGTTCAGCTTGTTACTTGCTCATGTAAAAATAATATAATTAAATTAATATGAACAACAAAATAAAAGTTTTATTGTCTTCATCTTAAAGCCTTAATTTTGTTTGACTAACCTAGATCCAATGTTCTAGCTACTGGAGTTCTCAGAATAGGTCTACGCTTCTGCCCTAGTAAGTTGTTCCAGACCGATCCAAGCTTAAAAGACCTCGAACCATGGAATTCCTAAAGTTAATCAAGAATTACACTAAAAATCCTAATTAGGAATAAAAACCTTATAATAGCTAGGGGTGTCAATATTAGACCTGACCCGAAAATTTCAGGCTTAGGTTGACCCGAACCAGGTCGGGTTCGGGTTGGGGTTTTCGACCCATTTCAAAAATTGGTTTGGGTTGACCCGGAATGACCTGGCTGCCCCACTCTATCACGTGTCGCATCGCTCTGTCGCCCATCGCATTGCCTGCCCACGATGCCGCTCTGCCGCGTGTTGCATCGCTCTGTTGCCCATCGCATTGCCTGCCCGCGCTGCCGCGCGTCGCCGCTACTCGCGATGCGGCGATGCCGTGTTGCATTGCCAGCCGCTGCGGCTGCCGCAGCCATCGTCGTTGCCGGAGACCCGAAAAAGCCTCATTTTTGCCACTGCCAAACCCGAAGCAGGTCGGGTCTGACCGGAACCTGAAGCGGGTCGGGTTCGGGTCCGAAAAACCGACCCATATGCAAAAACGGGTCGAGTTCAAGTTGACCCGAGTAGTGCTGCATCACTTCCGAGTTTGGCCTGAACCCGACCCGTGACCCGAAATTGACACCCCTACTAATTTCCAAGGACCTAAACCTCATCCCAATTTAGCTAAGGCCTCGAACACAGAAGGTAACAAGAACAAGGACATCATTGTCAATTTAGAGCTAAACCTCCATTGCATCAAAATTTTCCAATTTATTTAAGAATCACTCTACAATAAACACTCTTGAGCCTTCTGTTGTTAGGAAGCACCTTGTATGAATTAACTCATGGTTACTAATCAAGGTTTCCCTTAAAACAAGAGGTTGACAAACTTGTAGATCATGAATCTTGATAGGATTAACCACTCCTTCCTCATGTTAGTTCCCCAAGACTAACAGACCTAGTAAGTCTTCCACTTGAGCTAAGCAACCTCCTTAATAAAAGATTCTCTCAAAGATTAACCATAAGGGTTCATGCCCATAAGAAGTCTTGAACCCTAGATCTAAATAAACCTTTTGTCCCATCATCATGGGAAATTGATTAAATAAACTATCAATTAATTAAGCAAAACAAAATGTTACCGAGAGCATTCACGCATGAGGGGCTAGAAGTGTGTTTTTGTCCTTACCTGGCACATAAAAAATGTTAGTCCCAGGAAATAAATAAAAACAAGCATGCATGTATAATAGACAATATAATATATTCAAAAGTTAACAAAACTTGAATCAAAATTTGCATATTTCAATAATATACACTACAATCCATATTCTGGTGAAGTACAAGACTGATCAAAGGATATATATATAAGCATAACGCCACAGACATTTGTCAACACAAGGGAAACAAAAGCAATTAAAAAACAAGTACGTATTTTGCAAGGTAAAAAAAAAAACAGTTCTGAACTTCAACATTATTTTAGTTAAAGTTTATAGCCTTTTTTATCAAGCGAACAGTACAGTCAGGTATTAGAGATAAGAGGGTTCATCTTCCACACGTTGATCCCTCAGAAATTGCTACCAAGGAAACGTTGGAACTAGTTTGGGTGCAAATTCAAATTCCAGTGATATGTTCAATTTACTATTGTTTGTCAATTTGTTAATTTCAGTTCCAGCAATGAAACAATAGAAATTGTATTCCAATCCTACCATTCTTAGAGCCCTAACACTTTCAGGGATAACATTTTATTGCCATCCTGTCCCACACCTCTTATGTTTGCATGCAACTTAAATTCATACTCTATTCCTGAAAAGAATTCAAACCCTATTCATGTCCTACAACTGTGCTATGTCCTTCAAGAAAATGTTCTCACGATTATGTTCATTCGTTGGCAAGCATATCTAATTATTCTACGTCACCAGAGTACTCACTTAACTGTCATACTCAATGCATAATGATATGAAAGTTTCCAAATAATAATAATTTTAAGCCTAAGTTAAGCAAATAAAAACCTACACATAATTTTAAAAGTACTGCTTCACTATAACAGCGATAATTTGTTTTGCTTGCTATGCTTTAACCGAAAAGGCACACGAGGTTTTCAATGTTTAGAACTTCGATTAGTCTCAATATGATCATCAGAACAAGCAAATACTACAACAACAACAATATCAAGCCTTTATCCCACTAAGTGAGGTCGGCTACATGAATCCTTTTTTCTCCATTCTGTCCGGTTAAGAGTCAAATTCTAAGTCATACAAAACAAAAAACATTCATGCATGCTCATTTTAAGTCATACAACTTTAAAGGTGCAAAGATAATAAAGCACACGAGCAGAATGAAACAGTCGTTGTCAACAATCAACTGTGCTAAGAGATGTTATAGAATATTTTAAGCCAAGGTTGAACTGATTAACAACCCCTATGCGTCACTCATCAAAACTCTAACTCACCTAACCAAGCCAAATCTACGTAAGAAACCCCATCTAAGTAAAATTCCACGGATTAGCAAAATGGATAATACCAAAAAAAAAAATTAAATCACATACTATGACGTATTGCAGAATCGAATTCATAGTAACTGCACATAGACTTGAAATAAAATAAATCAACAAAATCTGCAACCATCATTGCAAAAAATCATATCCTTACATAGACCTCGGCTGATAATGTTCACATAAAACACAAAATAAGCCAAAGCCTAATAATATAGTTACCTCTAGAACCTGGAGTAGATGGCCTCTCCCGGTCTGGAGTTTGACTGCTCCATCCATCATTGCTGCCTGTGGAACCACCAAATACACCATCGCTAGAGTAACCCCAAGCTGGGCTTTTCATTGGAACCTTGGCAGCAACAGTCTGTATTGACGGTCCAGATTCCAGTTGTGGCTTGTCAATATTCTTCTGAAAATATGCCACTAACCTATCAAGATCCTCAAAATCCCTCTTCCTAAACCGGAAACACTTGGGATACAACCCAACGTACTCATGATGTGGATTTGAGCTTCTAATATAGGACAAAACAAAAGTTCCTGGATGGTCATGGGATATGCCAAAACTATAAACTATTCTCATTGGATTTTCTGCCTTTTCTTTCCTCAACTGATCATCAACTTCCAATTTTGTTCCCCGCCTGAATTTTCGGTAACTTAGCACATTTTTCAAATTAGTTACTAGTGGATCAACGTATCTATCCATAACCTGCAAAGACAACCATACATTGCCATGAGTAAGTTCAGAATGCTACAATTCTCAAAGCAAAATAAGTTTCACTCAACTAGGCAACTAAAAAAAATCAACATCATAACAAAACAAATACAAGTGAGGTGGAACCCAGCCTGCACATTTCGTATAAACAAAGAAACTTAAGCAAATTATACATCCAAATTCAAGACCTAAAGTAATTGTATCAGCATTTAACTGGCATTATCCAAGATATTTTTTATTTTTTTAGTGACAAATTTAGAGTTTAGAAAGAACTAAATTCCAAGTTTGGAATGATGAGTGTATCTGAATTTAACCAGCACTCCTTGGGAGAAGTCCTCTTTTGTTTTTAACAAATTCACAGTTCTATAATTTATAAAGATGCATGTATGTATTCTTATATTAGGCATAACCCCTACGGTATGAACAGATGGATCACAGCATAGCAACAGTGGAACACAGGTGGCTTGTACTGTACTTCTTGCCAGCATAGTGGAAGGAGTTCCTCATCACAGTGGTATGATGGTCATGCATGCTGCACAACCTTTATTTTCCTTTCAACCGTGCATCCACCTATGAACCGAATGAGATTGTTTCTATGTTTGGCATCATAGAAAAATCGGTTGGTATTTTTAGTTGATGCTACTTTTTCTCTTTTAAAGAAGAGATTTTTCTCAAAATTTGTTGTCAACATCCATATTTCTGCAGATTTTATGAAATTTTACCCTTCCCTTTCCCTGATTCCATGTTTAGAGAAACTGTTTCTTTTATTAGGGTTCTAGAAAACGTGCTTCTGCTGAAAATTGACAAAGAAACATGCAAGTCTGATTTATTGTCTGCAACACAGATCTTATAGATTCATGGAGACAAATGACCATCCTAGTTCGTATTTTTAATGATATAGATATTTGAAAAGTTTTGTATTGCAGGGAACAACATCTTTAGGGGAAAAAAGATGGTTACACTTAAGGATAATTACATTTGGGAAAGTCTTGCATTTATGTGCCTACAATATTGTTTATTCTATTTCATTTATTTGATATCATGTGAATTTCACTCCATAAAAGACCAAGTATTATGAGGCATGATGTTTATTATTAATCATATTCATTTAATTAAAAAAATACAATCTTCGCCTCACCCAGCACCAAATAAAATTTTATGTTTTTCTGTGGAGGCATGTGATCCCCACAAGTGATCCCAAACCTAAAGTATAAGTGATGAGATGCTCATCTCTTTTCTTAAATAAGGTATTAGCAATTACAAAATCAGAAGCTAAAGAAAAATCTAATATGGTCTTATCACCTTCATTAGTCGCTCCAAGCTATAGCCACAATAAATGCTTTCAAAATCATCTACCTCTCTACTAACATGTTCATTTAAATCTACTCCAATGAAAACTCTTTCTTCAAGAGATATCTTTTATATTAATTCTTCTAGGTCATTCCAAACTTTTAATTTTAAACACATCCAAACCTACTTGAGGAGCATAAACGCTTATAATATTAATAATTTTAACATCAACAACAATCTTTAAAGATATAATTGTATCTCCAATTCTATTAATTTTTATAACATTATCCTTTAAACTCTTATCTATATCACACCTACACCATTTCTAATACAACTCCTACCAGAATACCATAATTTAAATCCTAAATTATCAATCTCTTTAGCCTTCTCTCCAACCCATTTAGTTTCATGAATGCATAGAATATTTATCTTCTTATGAATCATAATATATATTAATACCATTAATTTGCCTGTAAGGGAACCGATATTCCAAGATCCTATCCTGATTTTAGTTTCATGGATTAACTTCTTTGCCCACATCCGTCCATGATATGAGAACCCTTGCCTATTTAACATTACACCCGAGCTCCTGTACAACAACCCTTGTACACTTGTTGTATTTAGGCTATACAACGCGTTGCTTCCAGAGAACGCCCTAGCAATAACACAACATATTAAAGGATTCATGTCATGATTATTCAACAAATTTTACGCTGATTATCGACTACCTAATACAACCCTCCACTTTTCTCATCCAGGACTTGGAACCTGGCAACGACAGTGTTTTGCATTTAAAATCATTAAATCATAAAATTCTATTTCAATATTAATTTAATTTTAAAGTGAAATTAATATGAGTTACATGTAGTTGATGAATGTAAAGCTTTACTAGTGAATTAAAAATGGTTTCCATTATCATTGTCATTTTCATGTAATATCAATTAGTTATTGTCAAGCAATATATTTAATTTTCACTAATCTCAATTCCTCTATGTTCTCCATCAGTTTGATTATTTACTAGTAGCATCTCATTACAAAAAAAAAAAAGAAATTCCAATTGCGCTAAGCATAAATTGAATTCCCTAAAATTGGTTATTAAATGGTGGCATTTGGTTATCACAAAATTGTAATCTAGTTAATACCAGGCATTAAATAATGACAACATATAACAAAGTAATAATTTGCTGCTTCCATGCAATAATCAAATTAAGTGTGTCGTAAAAATGGGCAGCAGATGGAGGCAAGGCTCACGGCATGCATGTGACGAGGCAAATAAGAGTATATTTGGTATCTCAAATAATTGCATGAAGAAAACCGAAATTTACTAGGACAAAAAATAATACAAATTATTCAAAAGACTAAAAAATTGCAGTTACAATAAACAATATAATAAAATTTATACTAAATATTAAGTCGTCATTGACTAACTAATCAACAAATTAGATGCTACATCTACAGCCACCTGCAACAAAGTAAAAAATGCATGCAGCACATGTGTATATCTTCTACGCACCAAACTGACCAGCATAAAATCTCTTTTCACCAAGTTTTACTTGAAACCAGCTAGTAGAGGAAATAAACCAGCAGTGTGGATCTAACCTACCAAACTAAAATCTATAAATCCCAAGCTTTTCAAATATTCTAGGAATATCTATTTAACATAATTACTAATTTTTCCAACAGGTAAATAGGAGACATGAAATAACTTCGTTTTGTACCACAAGGCAAGTTAGAGTCTAAGAAGCCGCATTGCACAAGACAATGCTGTGCAGCAAGGACAATACTGTTTACCATAGTACATACTGATCACCACGACTATCATAAATAAGTACTCTGTGCCGGTAAACCCACAAAACTCCAACTTATTCAAGAGTCAACCCTCCACACCTCCCACCTCACATAGAAAATGACATAAATGCAAAAGCAAAAAACATCAATGAAAAGGTAACGTATGCAAGATATTATGCAGTTCAAAGAGCACACAGAGTAAGGAAAGAGTGAGGATATAATTTTACGTGACTAGCCAGAATCTTATAAGCAAGCACTACATCCCCATCTGCACAAGAATAAGTAAGAAATTTAAAAGGTAAAATTTAAATTTTTTTAAAAAAAAGCCAATGGAACTTGGCAGATGTCCTACGTAATATCATATGGTCAATAAAAAATGCTCTAAATTCCCCAACAAAACTCACGATATATAGCACGTAATTTGAAGTTCATAATTTTCAAATATACATTCATAAATAGGCCTGAACAATTGAACATATAGCACTACCACTACCACGTCAATGAATGAAAAAAAAGTTTGGACGGTAAGGTCTCAATCATCATAGCTGTCAGTAAGGTGACTAAAACGTACAAGTCCAATGAACAACATAGGACTCAAAGGCAGATATGAGATCCACCATTCAAGCTGTTGAATAAAAGTTTATTACAAAGTGTAAAATTAAACTAATAATTATTTTTTTGTAAAAATTACTAAGTTCCATGATGCACATCTAACAAAATCACAGCAACCCATCATCCTTCTAACTCGAAATTCTAAAATTAGGGTGGCAAAAAATAATTATAAAACAACTTAAGCAAGCGAACCTCATCAAGATCCTCAAAAGTATCTTTATCAATAGTCAATGTTTTCCCAATGCGAAGCAAGCTTGTAATATCTTTGTGATCTTTTCCACTTTCAATGATGTCTTTGTGAGCATAAACACCATTTGAAATTTTCAGTGTCAAAGTCAAATATGATGGTCCTTTTGAACTTGGTCGAATTATGCTCTCTCCAGCATCCTTGTTAGCAAGGAACTGTCACAAAAAGTAATTTAAGAAGAAAATCATACCTTGGCACATAGGAGAAAAATATATGGTAGTAAAACATTGATACTCTGACAACTGAAAAAAGTCAACAACAAAGATTATAAAAAAAAATTAGCATACCGCCATTGCTTCATCAGCAGTGACATTTTGAAACCGAGGATGGCTGATCATTCTTGGCTTGAATCGTTTCTTAGCAAGTTCCTTTTCCTTGCGAGCCTTCTCCTGCTCGCTATGTAAAGTAACATCATCTTCATGATAGAAAGGATCAAGGTTCTGAGGAATATAATGCCTTTTCCTCATTTCACTTTCTTTACAGGTTAAATTAACTAAACACCTACTTTTAACAACGCCCTTGATTTTGCATGTTAGTATATCACCTTCTTTCACCTTTTCAGGTTCAAAGCCTTCATCTGAAAAGTCTTCTGCATAGATAAAACCTTTGAGACCAGAATCAAAAAAGCAAACAACACGTGTATCCTGCACATAGCGAACACTCACTTCAACAATTCTCCCTTCAGAGAGTGAATCATCAGTTTCACCAGATAGCATACTAAACTCCTCATCTGGATTAGGTTCACTAAATGGGTGCCGCCAGTCTTTAAATCCATGAAGTAGTTCATTCTTTATATCTTCCAGAGTTTCCTTCTTATCAGTCCCAAACCGCTCAGCAATGCTCTTTGCATATTCTTCAATTACAAGAACTTTAAGCATGTCTGATTTTTCCCTTACATGCTCAATTGCCATTTCTAGAGCATCGTCATCCATGTCATTGATGTCATCCGGAGCATCCTCGGAATAGACGTCCTTGGCCATGGTTTTTGCCAAATCATACGATTCTGGATGAATTCTTGTATCATCCAGCAAATCAATGATATGGCTAGTAGCTGCTGCTGCCCCACTTCGGCGAACTCTCAGAAAGCCGACAGCATTAATGAAAACCTTTTTCCTGATGATCTTTCCCATTGGAATTTCTTTCCGATTGAAAATAGAACCAGCCCTTACAAAAGCTCTCTGTAAAGAAGAAGCTTTTCGTGGCCCGAGACCTGCAACAAATTGCAAGGGAGCAAAAAGCCATTCATGACTAGAAGCTAAATTAACATCAACGCCTATTTGGTTGGTTGCATCAACCATTATCTGCTCAACCATGTCATACTTCTCGTCAGGGGTAAGGAAATCATCCAAAGGACAAAGCTTCCAAGACAATATTTCTTTGCCAGGTCCACAAAGTGTTGCAACCATTGCCAATGGATTTTGAAGGTAACGACCAAGCGCCACGGCACGCTTTACAATGCCTGCATAGATGTGAAGTGCTGTGGCAAAAAAGAAAGAACTCCAAAAAATTGTATGTAATAAGCAATTTGAAAAAGACTTTACCTGGCTGTCCTGGTAGTTGATCTGAAGAAACTCTCGCATTCTCAAACAACCGGGGCAAAGATTCATCACCCCATACTATATTGAT
Source organism: Dendrobium chrysotoxum (assembly GCA_019925795.1). Lineage (NCBI taxonomy): Eukaryota > Viridiplantae > Streptophyta > Magnoliopsida > Asparagales > Orchidaceae > Dendrobium > Dendrobium chrysotoxum. The sequence goes on along the minus strand of CM034305.1, from coordinate 79,866,075 downwards.
GTTCATATCTTGGCTGACATCTCTAGGATGATCTTCCACTATTTTGAAAATGACCTAAAACATTTTGCAGAAAAGAATCGCTTATTGTTGTTAGAAATATACATCTTCACTTGATTAATTATAGTGCCAGTACAAACCTACATATATAAATATAAAAGACCAGAATAATAATAAAGAAATTAAAGAATAATATCCTCAATAATTAGGATATATTACAATAATAAATACTATAAATTCCTACAATAAAACATAAACACATGTAATAATAGTTATAAGGTAACATTTTTAAACATGATAACTCTAATAACTCTAAAATCCCCTATAAAACTCACGATGTGATAGCAAGAAGCATCTAAGCCATAAGCTTTTTAATAGCTTTTCAAAATTCTTGATCCAAGTCAATCGACACTAAAAACAAGAAATTCTCTTGGAAATTTCGAACAGCCAAAGGATTGGTGTTGGGGCAAGCATTGTCGAGCCCAAAAGTGATGGGCTCATCACTTGAGACAAGAATTAGGACGAAGGGATCATCATGAGAGACCGAGAAGAGGATATTCACATAAGACGGGAGCTTCACAAAAAATGAGTTATCCATGGGTGTGGGAGATGAGAATATCGTGGGATATTGAATCGCCAAGAGAAGATGGAGACGAGGGGACTGTCGCTCAAGAACGTTGAGACAATAGTTTCAAGGTGCTTTAGAAGACAAGCATAGAAACGCACAAGTATTTTGGGGTCAAGTTATTGATTCAAGCATTGGAATGGAGATGCTAAGACGTGTGAAACAAAGATGACCCGAGCAAGATGGTTGTACGAGATCTAAGCAGGACCCAAAATAGATAGAGGACAAACAAAGCAAGACAAGCGCTTGGTACGAAGATATCGAGTGTTACAAATAGATTAAAAAGAGACTTTGGCTAGAGTTGTCGAGATTGAGCCGAATTTACTGAGGGTTCTACGATATCAGAGCTATAAGGCTAGCACTGTCGAGATCGAAGAGTCAACCAACATATGGTGGAGACCACTTGATCATGGCTATAATACCATATTAGAAACCATAAAAGGCTACATCATCATGTGATTAATTATGGTACTAGTAAAAGCATGTCTATATAAAGGCAAAAGAATGAACAATAAGAAAAATACAAAAAAGAAGAATATCCCTAATAAGGAGGATATATTAAAGTAATAAAAAACTATAGATTCCTATAACAAATATAAAACACATGACAATATTGATATAGTAATGTCTTTAAGCATAATAATTTTAACAATTATGCAAATGATTCGAAACTAAAAAATACCAAGACAATTTGCTAGTTACATACCAAAGAAATCTCCATGTAAAGCTCTAATCAAACTAGCTCCATTAGTAATTCTAATTTATAATAGAATATATATATTGGAAATTTTGAAACATTGTGGATGTCTATTCACTACATTTTAATTGGCTCATTTAGCTAATTGAACTCCTTGACAAATATACAATTAAATCACTAAAGTCAAATTCACTAGCACAATGTTAAGATCAAGAGAAGGGGAAAAGTGGACAAAAATTACACGCTATCAAAATCATATTAGATCAGGGAACTAGCAATTGGACAGCTTCTAGGAAATAAATAAAAAAGGGTTTTTCATACATAAGTTGGAAGGGTTGAAAATACTCTTCAAACTTAAGGAAAAATTCTATAAAATGGTGGTGAGATGTGCAATGCTTTATGGCGTAGCATGTTGGCCATTAAAAGAGAAGCATAAAATTAAGTTAGGTGTTGCAGAGATGAGGATGCTCAAGTGGATGAGTGACTTAAGTCTTATAGACAGAATGTGAAACAAGTGCATATATGAAAAGGTTGGAGTAGCTCCAATGGCAGATAAGATTAGAGAGAGTCGCCTTAGATGGTTTGGTCACATAACATGTTGGCCTTCTGATGACCCGATTAGGAGAGTAGTCGTATTAGATTTGGCATATATTAAGATTGGTAGAGGTAGACCTAAAAAGACTTGGTTAGATATGACCTTTTTTATTAGATTTCAATGAGAATTTGAATCTTAATAGAACACAATGGAGAAAAAGGATTCATATAGCCAACCCCGCATGGTGGGATAAAGGCTTGATGTTATTGTTGTTGTTATAACACTTGAAACCATGGTTATAAAAAACCAGTGAGACCAACTTGTTAGACCATAAATCGGTCATATAGCCAATCTGGGCCATCATAAAATCATGCCTCCCATCAAACCGATAAGAATTGGTTAGAACCGCCGGTTCAACAGGCAAACTATAAAACTAGTCCCAGTTTCATAGAACTAGTCGATTTAATTGCAACCCCATTAAGCAATTAAATAAATCAATTTAATAAACTTAATATAAAATATTAAGCTCAATTAAATTATTTTAAATTTTATAATTTTTTATTTTATAATGAGCATTAAATCCCTGTGATAAATAATTATCAAGCAAGCATTAAATCAAGTATTTTCGCATGACTCGAACACCACATGAGGGGTTCCTAACACATGCTTTAGAAACCAAAAATATTATATAAACACTACTAAATTAAAGTTCCCAAATTCATAGCACATACATCAAATATTTTTAAAAATATTTTTTAATTTATTTTTTATAATATGAATAATATTTATTTTTTAGTTAATAATATTCATTTTTAATCTATTTAATTACATGCTATAAAAATTATTTTTATCTATTTCGTAATTAAAAATGATCTAATGTGAATGATCTATAAGTGCAAATTTACATATGATATATAAGTGTAAATTTATATTTAAACCTATAAAATAACTTAGCAACGATTTATAAGTTATACGTGAACTAAATTTAAAATTGAAGGTATTTAAATTTATAATTATTGAAGAACTTATTTAGGTATAAATTCTATTTTTTTAGTCATTTATGTGCATTATTGCATTATTATTATATTATTTAGATCATATTTAAATAACTTAAATATTTATTACATTATCCAATTCAACTCTGATTGAAATATTAAACCTTGAACCTCTCCTTCCAATTTCATGTTCGATCTAGTTTTCACAATTTTGCTTAAAAGAATGTTATTTACATATCCAACAACAAAACTGTCTATTTATTTAAATTACCACTTTGTTAACATCATTTCTCACCTTCTCGAAACCATTGCCATTTCTCGCCTTCCCAAAACAACTAAACCCTAAACAACAAAGAAAGAGAGAAAGTCATGACGTGATCTCACGGAGGGAAAGGCATCGAGCAATCTATGACACGTGAATGCCACGAATGCCCTTGAGGATGAAGAAGAGATAAGGGAAGTCGTGATGGGATCTCGCCCATAAACTAAACAACAAAGAAAGAGAGAAAGTCATGACGTGATCTCACGGAGGGAAAGGCATCGAGCAATCTATGACACGTGAATGCCACGAATGCCCTTGAGGATGAAGAAGAGATAAGGGAAGTCGTGATGGGATCTCGCCCATAAAGAGCATTGATGGGGCTAGCATATCGGGATCTAGCTGGAGAAGTGCATCAATAGGACCGACGGCATGTGCATCAATGGAATGTTACAGAGAGTTTAAGATAGGTAATATTTTTTTGTTATTTAAAGAATTTAGTACATGTTTTAGACCTGGTGGGGAGATTGTGACTTTGGGCAATCAAGTCATTAATAAGAGTACATGTTTTAGATATCTTGGATCAATTGTTCAAAGTGATGGTGAAATAGATCGGAATATTATCAGTAGAATTCAAGTTGGACGGTTGAAGTGGAGGAATGCATCGGGCTTGTTGTGTGATAGAAAAGTCCCCCTCAAACTTAAGGGAAAATTCTATAAGATGGTGGTGAGACCTGCAATGCTTTATGGTGCAGAATGTTGGCCATTAAAAGAGAAGCATAATATTAAGTTAAGTGTTGCAGAGATGAGGATGTTCAGGTGGATGAGTGGATTTATCCTTAGAGACAAGATACAAAATGAACATATACGTAAAAAGATTGGAGTAGCTCCAGTGGAAGATAAGATTAGAGAGAGTCGCCTTAGATGGTTTGGTCACATAAAACGACGGCCTTCCGATTACCCGGTTAGGAAAGTAGAGGTATTAGATTTGACTTATATTAAGAAAGGTAGAGACCTAAAAAGACTTGGTTAGAAAATATTAGAACTGATCTCTCTTTATTAGATTTAAACGAGAATTTGACTTTTAACAGGACACAATGGAGAAAAAGGATTCATGTAGCCGATTATACGTAGTAGGACAAAGGCTTTGATGTTGTTGTTGTTGCTGTTGTTTTAAAGAATTTAGTGTTATTTGAGTAAAAAGATAATTTTGGGTGTTAGATATGTACATATCTAGGGGTGTCAATATTTGACACGACCCAAACCTGACCCGATAATTTTAGGTTAGGGTCAACCAGTTTCGCAAACGGGTCGGGTTCGAGTTCAAGGATTCGACTTGTTTGAAAAAACGGGTCGGGTCAGGGTCAACCCGCTAACCCGAAATTGACTTGGACTGACCCGGAAACCCGCTTCGTCAGTCTCGTCGCGTCGTCTCGTCTCACTGCTAATCCGCATCAGCCGTCGAGTCTCGTCATCATCTCATCTCACCGCGTCGCGCCAGGCATCAGCTCACCAATCCGCGTCAACTCTTGTCTGCGTCAAGTGTCGTTCGCATGCAGGCCGCCCCCACCATTGCTGATGATATCGACGCCGCACGGTCGCAGCCTCTGCCTCCGCCCCCGCCGTCACCGCCATCCGCTCCAGCCCAAAATCAGAAAAAATCTGCCCCTGCCGCTACTGATGGCGTCGTCATTGCAATCGTTGACCCGGGTTGACTCGGCACCGAAGCAGGTCAGGTTCAGGTCCGAAAAAGTGATCCGTTTGAAAAAAAATAGGTCGGGTCAACTTGTGCCGAGTAATTTATTGGCCCAAACCTGACCCGTGACCCAATTTTGACAGCCCTATAAATAACATAGTTTTAAGCATTATAAATGATATTCATTGGGGAAAAATAACCCCGGCTGGTTCGATAAAGATAGTGTAAATGATAGAATGGCATAAAAAGTTTTATGAAATAGTATCGGACAAGAATCTAGAGAAATGATAACTATTTCCAAAAAATAATTAAATATTCATGCACTGAAATAATAAATGCAGAAGACATGCAACTAGTCACAGTACAATGAACATGAAAGCAGTTAAATAAACTATACAAGTTTTGCAAAAACTTGGCTATCAAATCCTACATACAGGGGTGTGCTTGCTAACACAATTCAAATGTGTAGAAAATAAAAGGAAATGCATTAGAAAGATGGGCCTTTACAAGGAAAAAAGCATAGTGCAACTAGGGTATAGAAAACAAAGCATAATAACCAAGGTTGTCAAAATCGGACCGAACATAGAACCGGAAGAGCAAGTTCACAGTTCAATGGTTCAACCAGGGTCAAACCGGGTTTGAACCAACTAACCTAATAAATATGAAAATTATTTAAATAAAATTTAAATGACTGAATAATCATGTAATAATATAAATTTGTATTAAAAAATAAATTAAATTTATACCTTAATAATATCTTATGTAGTTTTAAATTTAAACATCTTCAATATTTAAATTTAATTTAAATTTAACAGAAATTTTGCTTACATATAAATTTATAAATTTAATATAAATTATTATTAATTTATGTCATATGTTTAAATATAATTTAAACCTATAAATTATATATTAAATTCATATTATAAATTTTCATTTATAAATTATTAAGGTTAGATAATTTATTATTAATAATTAATTAATTAACTTTTATCATACAAAAGTAATAAATGAAGTATATAATTAATTTATCATTATTAATTAAAAATAAATGCTATTTCTATCATAAAAATTTATTTAAAAATTTTGTTTTAAAATATATAGCATATTTGTAAACTTAAGAAGTAAGAACTTCAACTTATTTAGTCTCACATCACTTGAGAACGTTTATTTGATAATGCTTATATTGCTTTTCAAGTTTGCATGAGGTAAGAACTCACAAGGAGTAATGGAGCCATATAAAATGCTTAGTTGGAATCTCTTTAATAAATAAATAAAAATTTTAAGAAATTAAAATAAATTAAAATAAGTTAATATTTATTATAAATATATTAAATTAATTTATTGAACTGGTTGGTTCAAAGGAACCAGAACTGATTCACCGGTTTGCCGGTTGAACCAGCAGTTTTCATCGGTTTAGTCCGGTTCAATGTGAAATCGGTTTTAATAATAGACTGGACTGGCCTTATTACTGGTTCACGGTTAAACCGGCCGGTCCGGTCTAATTTTAAAAGCTTGATGATAATCGTAGCCTAATAAATTAGAACAACAATTCAACAATAAAAAGATAAAATTTATCGGTCATAAAAATAATTACTGCAGCAAGTAAATTAGTTCTACCAAACAAGGAAAAATACTAGTCAATATACCTTAAATTCAACAAGGGAACAAGTAATACATGCACTGAGAGTACAAACGTTCAATATATGTAATATAACACATAGATCAGATTAAATAGGGTGATCAAAAAGCCAAATATTTGTTGAAGTTATTCCATACTGAAAAAAATGTTGAATATACCTCATAAATATCATCCTTAAGCTGTTTGCATGACAGATTGGCAGCTCCTAAGCATACAACATGAGGCTGGTGTTCAGTCATAAATCTTAAAAGCCGGTCTTGATCACCTTTTTTACGTTGCTGCTCAGCAACACCCTGGGATTTTATGCTTATGGAACCTGCGTAAATAATATCAACAACTTCTCCAGCTGAATCCAGCATTACAAAAGTATTAGCAGGCTTTCCAGGTCCCCAACAGCAGGTCATAACTCTTAATTCCGGTTCATCTTCATTCTCAATGTCAACAGAATTACCCTTTCTCTGATAAGGGGCTACAGAGACCTTATTCCACAACTGCTTTCCATATTCCATCAAAAGCCAATTCTTAGCTCTGGCCATCAATAGAGATCGTGCTTCCTTTTCCATTGAAGGAAGTATGAAATTATGAAAGGAATCCTCTAATATCATTTTGCGTTGCTCATTCCAAAGTTGAGCGGGCTTACTTACACATTCACTTAAATAGCACTCACTCGCATCAACTAGTAATTTGCTTTGCACAGATTCTGGCAATTTTATGGTGACCTGAAGAAGTTTCTCTTGCTCTGCTTTCTGAATAAGTAGCCACTGTGCATCAGTAAACTTAGACAGAGGTTTATTCCTTAGCCACTTAACACCAGCAAGTTGATGATATGCATCAATTGTAGAGTTTCCATCAGTGGTAGGGCTTGTAGAGACAACAGCATTTTCCATAAAAATACTACGAACATGCTTTCTAACAACAGGCTCACAACCAATCTCTACTGCTGCCTGCAACAATAAAAATACCAGATAGTAAACATGAGCTTAAAAAAAAACACAACACAGACCTTGCAGTTTTTAAAGATCACACAGAAGTTTCATGGGGACAAAGAATCAGTGATAATTTTGGCATATAAGCCAATCTAAAAAAGGAGTGTGTTTCATTATCAGATTAAATACCATATGCCTGGCACCTTTGAGCACATCTTGAGCTGCCTCAAACATTGCACAAGTGAAATTTCTAGCTACTTCCTCTGGAACTTCTTTTCCATCTTGCAACTCTTCCAACCTCTACATACAAAATTTAGATTAACCAACCATTCTTTGTTATGTGTCTTAAAAAAACAAGCCAGAATAGCATACAGACCATCTTTTCCAATGAGAGATGCAATCCAAATTGTTCAGAATTAAAACCAAATTTGTTAGCAACCTCCCACAAACCAGCTTTGTAGCATATGCTGTACAAGGATTTTCTCTTTGGCCTTTTAAATTGTCCTTCTTCTACATCAACTTCTCCTGGGGGAAAATGCAGGTTGAATTTTGCATCTACATCATCAACCTCTCTTTCAGATTTTGCCTCCTTAAGAGCTTCAGAAATAGAGCTAAAGATTTGTCTATTTAATGCAAGTCTAGTTTCATCATCAATCCTACGAGCTTCCTCCTCAAAACGTTTGGAGTAGTACATTTCAAGAGCACTCTTGCGCTTCTGAAGAAGTAACCACTTCCTATCCAAACTATGCACTGCCCAAAGAACCTTGAAGAAATGGTAGAATCCACTAAGCACATTATTCAACACCTCGCAACAACCAACAAAGAATAAAGTTATTAAAATGTTCAAATCTGCCTACCTTGTGCCATTTCATTGGAGAATTCTCCTCTGTATTTTGAATCGTATCCTCAGAATCTTTTAAGAGACTACGGCAAAACTCCTTTCGGTACATAGCAATGAATGGAATCTGGATGGAATCAGAAAGGTTAGTGGCAAAATTCTGCTTGTAGGAAAAGTTTTAAAAAATAAATCCATTCAACAAAAGCTAATGCTCACATCTAATTTTTGAACATGCACCATTGTCAAAACACGTCCAATATCTTCCTTATCAATATCCTTTACTAGCTGATCATGACCAAATAGAGGTGAAACAAAGGAACTGCTGAGTTGGTTGTATATCCAGGCACTCTCCTCTTCAATGCTCTTGTCATCTGTTGGTGGAGGTCCTGTAAGGTCCTCCAACAGCTGCATTGAAGAAAAATCCCAACACAATATTTAAGCAACAAAATTGGTAGCAAAATTGTCAGTATAGATGGCGGCAATGGGGATTATTGGATTACTTGAATCCTTTCAGGTACATCCGTTTCTCTGATAGCATCATCCTTTGGCGTCATATACTTCTCTGAGAGAATGAAGGGCTCAAACTCATCCTCTAGTCTCTTTTCCACCCATTCACTAGAATCTCTTGCCATCCCTTGTTTACGGAGCATCAATAGCTCATCAACATCACCAAATATCTCTTGAGCTTCCTGTAAAGCAGATGATGAAACGCCAGGGGCCTGTTTAGATTTCTTTTTCTTCACCTTGGGTCGCCTATATTGAGCCACATTTCCTTATAGTTAGTAACAAAAAGCCAAATTGCCATAAATAAGCATAAAAAAAATCAAAATTATAAACAAGATAATCTCATTCAGGGAAAGATTTAGATACCTCACAATAGTACCATTCTCATCAACATCTTCCTCGTCAACAATAAAATCAGCCATCTCATCCTCATCGCCAATCAAATCCCCATCTTCTTCTTCTGGTTGCTCCTCTTCTTCAGCAATATCTTCAAGAGGTGCGCCTGATAACATAGTATAAAACTTGTGAATGTCATACTAAGCTTGCGTTACACTAGGCTGATGAGATGCAACTTAAAGTGCAAACCTTCATCATCACCAAACAAACTTCGCTTGAGTTTCTCCTCAGCAGTTCTAACACCACGATCTGCCCTCTCAGATTCTTCATCATCAGAGAAACCGGAACGCTCCTCCACCTCCGAATCCCGCCCAGCCTTTTTCAAGCGCTTGAATTTGCTACCCTAACCATGCACACTCAATTAATTCAGTCAATGCCAAGATCGATCCAAGCATTTAGTAAATGTGGGAGCAACTAGCAAGAATTAGGAGCTCAAGTGCCATACAGGTTTAGGCCGATGTACAGTGATGTTATTATCCTCTAGCAACTCATAGTCATCCTCATCAAGAACGTAAGTCCTTTCGGACTCTCTGCAGTAAAAATAACAAACATGAATAGTACAAAGGCCAAAGGAAATGAAGCGCATACAAAATCAAACAGATTCTTCGACAAAGTATGGAATAGAGAGGCAGGTATCTAGCCTTTTTTTCTTCCTCTTCTTTCTGTGCCGCTCCTCATCACTGTCCTCGTTGTTCTCCTCTCCCTCTTCTTCTTCCTCCACATCATCCACTATAAACCCATCCTTCTCGTACTCATCTTGTCCTTCTGCTCCCCAGAGTGAAGCCCAAACAAGAAGACTCATTAGAAGCCATTCCAACACAAAACCAAAAACCGACCATAAATCTATCGTGCATGCAGATAAAAGGAGCAGAAAAAACAACCTTCTTCATCTTCCTCATCATCATCCTCATCCCTCTCCTCAATATCACCTTTCCCCGCCCCTTGCATGTTCCTTTCGTCATCCACCTCCTCCAACTCATCTAAATTAAACAAGTGAAAAAGCACGCTTATGTTTTCCGTAAGTCGTTGAATTGAAAGGAGAAAACGTATAGAAACTTACCTTCATCATCGGAGACAACTGCTCTCCCGCCCATCCTGCGGTAAACTCGATAATATCGAGCGAACTGGAGCGAACCCTAGACCAAACCCACTGCTGCTAACGAGAGGCGAAATCAGCGGATTCTCTAGCAAATAGAGCCTCTCGGCGATTAAAGAAGCAAGTTAGAAATGCAAAACCTAAGCCTGGAAATCAGAGACCGACGAGATTAGGGTTTTCTCAATGTTTACCAATGGGAAATGAAGAGGAGAAAGAGAGCTGAGGAAAGGACCAGAGCTGGCCTGCTGTTTCTACAGTCGAAGAAGCCCTTAGATTCCGAGAGGAGAAAAAATTTGATCGAAAATGAAAATAAATAAGGGAGATAATATATTATTTAAAAAATTAATATTCATGAAATTATTTTTTTATTTTCATATAACTATCAAAATGCATAATAAAATTCTAATTCATATTTTAATTTTTTTTTTTAATAATTTTATTATGAGACACACAAATATAATATTTATTTATTTAAAAAGTAAAATAAATATTATTTAATAAATAATTAAATATCCTAATAAAAAATTAGAAGAATTTATCTAACTACTATAAAATTCTTATCTATTCATATATTTAATTTTTATTATATATATATATCATTAAATTCTTATATATTTATATATCTAATATTTAAATCTTTATATGTATTTACATAGTACACTCATATATAAATCACATAAAAAATATCATTACTATTGATTTATGTAAAGTGAAATACCGCATTTTTATTGATATATTTTGATTTATTTAAAGTAAAATTATTTTGGAGGATGTTTGCTGAAATTAAAATATAACTAAATATTAGTCTACTTAAAAGTCAAAATTATTTAATAACTTGGCAGACCACAATATAAAAATCTAATTGACAATAAATAAAACTTAAATGCAAATTGAATCCTTCAAAACAAAATAAATTCTTCAAAATAAAATAAATCTATAAACGCATTTAATTAATAAATAATACAATCATTAATAATTTAATACAGCTCTGATTACAAGCAAATTCTTCCACTAACTATTGCTCTGATACAACTTTATCACACCCCATAATCTAAAATAATATATACAATAGCCACACTGACTACAAAAATACATAAACCAAAAGCTTAAATAAAAACTAGCATTAGTGCACAACCTCAAGCTACAGGCTCTTTATTTGAGATCATTTAAAATCACATAATGAGCATAAAAGTCAAATAAGTAACCAAAACTTTATTATTGTATTCAAAGCAAGGCAAAAGACTTAATATGCATGTTATAGTTCCAATTAATATCAATCATAAATTAATATGAGCAATAGAAAGTCTCAAAATCTAATAATAAAATCAATATAATATGTGAAGTAAAAAAGAAATCTATCAACTATTAAACTATAAGACATACAATAAAAAGTATTGTATCAAACTATAAGAAAATTTGATAAAGAGGGTTGTCACTCAATGAGTCATGTCAGTATGTTATGTTATGTTGTATCAATAAGGTTTCAATTATACATATTGATCAGTTCAATGCACTATCATGTAAATGAAATCATGAATATAACATCTTTAATATAGTACTTTCATTTTTCTACCCCAATTATTGCTCAATTAGTTATGAATTTTAATCTAGGCCCAATTATCAATTAATTAGTATCGATCAGCCCTAATTATTACCCAGTTGGATATCAGTCTTAGTTAGACCCAACTATCAACCAATTTGTATCGTCTTTATCTTTCATGTTAATAACCTGTAATAATCTGAATTTTTTTGAAATTTTTTTTTTAAATGCAAAATCTAAATTCCAGCACTGAGCCTTGTCAAAGAAGAGAGAGAAGGCTATTTGGGGCTTTTCATCTGTCAATTTTATTCAGAGATTTCTTCTATTTATTGTAAGTAACTCAAATCTCATTTTAATTTTTAATAATTTTGATTATTATATAGATTTTCTTATATTGAACATAATTGAGTATTTCCTACTGTATTTTGATTGTGGCATTTACATAAGCAAGAAATCTGACTATTAACACTATAAAATGGGTTGGTTGTTAAAATATAATACCCTACGTAAGAGTTAGGCAGACGGGTTTTTCTTTAAAGATGGTTTGTAATGTTATCCTGGTTGTAGCCTGTAATAGATAATTGATTACACCAATGGGCAAAAAGAGACGACTCTTTATTGATTTAATGAAGCCACCTATAATGATAATTGAATAATTGAATATGATAATTAATTAATTAGATAAGTGATAATTGATATGACTGATGACCAACTGGGAATCAGTTGGGGTAAAAGATATTGAAAATACCACATTAAAGTTGGATATCTTACATTGTTAAATCATACATTGATCATACATATATTGATAGCACTAATGATATTGATAGATACATTAATACCATTGATAGTATTAGATCCATTGATAACACATAAATGGATGATCCAAATGAATAAATAAGATAGATTCTTTTAATGATTTATGAATGATTTATGCACTGTTATTTTACCGATTTATTAAATTTTATATTAATTATTAATTTTTAGATTCATTATAATGATTCTATACTTTTTATTTATCATTTTGAATTTTATTGATAATATTTGATCATTAAATATATTAATTACTATTAATTATATTAGACTCACTACAGGAAAACTCATTGTTACTAGCGGACAAAATCAGTCGGTAATAATAAAAATCCGTCAGAAATATACGATTTCCGGCGGATTTCCGACGGAAATCTGGCCGATGGTAATTCGCGCGTCGGTAATATTTCCGGCGAATTTTTCGGCGTATTTCCGACGAAAAAATAACAAAAAATGACGTTATTATGTTATTAGTTTCCGGCGTATGATCCCTGGTATTGCCGGCGGAAATATCCGTCGGTAATACCGGCGGATTATACTCCGCAACAAACCGACGTTACTATTACCGTCGGACTTTCCGGCGGACTAAGCGCTGGAAACCTGTAGCAATGACAAAAAAAAAACCTTCTTCCCTCTAAAATTGGATTTCCATAACCTGCAAATAAAATATATACAAAATAGATATACACAACGATGTCCACAACACAATAGACAATACACTCATCCACCTGAGCATTCTTATCTCTACAACACTTAACCTAATATTATGCTTCTCTTCTAATGGCCAATATTCTACACCATAAAGCATTGTAAATCCAACCACCATCTTATAGAATTTCCCCTTAAGGGGCTATTTGGTATGCAGATTTCGGCCGAATTTGGGCGAAATCCATCCAAACGGCCTAAAATGCAAATCCAATTCTCACAGCAAACAAAATCCTCTCGAGACGGAAAATTCCCCCGATTCGCTCTAAATACCGAATTTTCGAAATTCCACTGACCATGGGAGTCCATCTCCCTGCTCTTAGACATTCCTACGAAAGCTACGTTGTAAATCCGGATTTTCTAATGGCCAATATTCTACACCATACTGCATGGGTTGGTTTGGTTGGCCAAATCCCTCTCCTTGCCCTAGACCCACTTAAGTAAACTCCCCAAACAGTTTTCAGGATTTAACCCCTTTAGGATTTGGTAAATAATTTGGCAAATCCGGATTTAGAGAATTTACAAAATCCTACTTAAATGAAATCCTAGGTTCTACCAAACAACCCTTAAGCTTGAGGGGGACTTTTCTATCACACAACAAGCCCAATGCATTCCTCCACTTCAACAATCCAATTTGAATTCTACTAATAATATCACATAAGGGTATAATCTAGTAAGAACATCCATGACTAAAGAAAAGAGAGTGTTACCTCCACACCAAGGAACGTCGTCGAAGGAATTCCGAAGGAACGTCGTCGAAGGAGCGAACGAAGGAACGTCGTCGAAGGAGCGAAACCTAGCAGCGAAGGAACGTTGTCGGAGTGTCGTCGGAGCGTCGCCGGAGAAGGAGAGTCCGCCGGTCCGCCGGCGTCGAAGGAACGGAATACGTCGTCAGAGCGGAATACGTCGTCGGAGCGGAATCGAACACAAAAGCCGAACGAGACGAGAATGAGGAACCAGGCACGGGATGGCTAAATAGGGCCTTTACCGGCGGATACTCCGTCAGAACTATTACCGGCGGAACATCCGCCGGTTATAGTTCGTCGAGTTTAAGTAAGCCGGTGGAAAATATGCCGGTACCACCGCCGGTAATTTCCGGCGGATATTGAGTCGGAAAACGAAACTTTTCCTGCGCAATTGCGTCGTATTATCCGCCGGTAAGGAAGCGACGGATACTCCGCCGGAAATTCCGTCGCACAATTACCGGCGACAAATCCGCCGGTAATTGCGTCGCTAGTTTCTGGCGGATACCATCCGCCGAAAATTCCGACGGTAACAGACAGTTTTCTTGTAGTGACTGAGCATATCATATTGATTCTTTAGTCATTATATTGAAAGCTTTAGTGGATTTTGAATTGCTCTACGCTTTTGAGCTTATTATGGGGATTTTTAATGATTTTAAGTCAGGAAATGGGCCAGGACCAATTGGAGTAAGATTTTTTTAGAGATCCTCAAGTTTTTTTAAATTTTATTCTATTTTTTATTTATTTTTTTATAATGAGGAGCTTGTGTTAGATTAGTGATAGAATGATCTTCTAGCTAGTGTAAATGACATTTTGGGTGAATAAATAGTAAAATTTTTCATGTATATGATTTTAGTTAGTTTCACTCATTATTTATATTAATATTTTATAGAAGCTCTAGTATATTCTTAAAATTATAAATAGACAATTCTTCCAAATTTGATTCTAAGATGTTATAAATTGGTATCAGAGCAGTTGTTGGAAGAATTATATTGTAACAAGAGATATATTAATTGATTTATAATGGAATAAAGTTATGTAGTATAGATTTATCATTTCTGCATTTAATTGATTGAGTTTGATGAGTTTTGATTCGTGATTTGTTTCGATTTGATTTGAGTTTAGACTTTACAACTTTTTTTGGTATTAATTTTGTGACCAAATCTTTAAGAGAAATGTTAGGGATGCCACTTTTCTAAAGTGGGTAGACTGTAATAATATGATTTTTTTTAAAATGATTTTTTTAAATAAAACTTTTGAATTTCAGCGTCGTGCCATGTCGAAGAAAAGAGAGAAGGCTACTCGAGGCTTTTTCATCTATCAATTTTGTTCAAAAATTTCTTTTATTTGTTGTAACTCAAATCTCATTTAGTTTTTAATATTGATAATTATATATATATATATATATATATATATTATTAAATAAAATTGATTATTTCCTACTACATTTTAATTGTGACATTTGCATAAGCAAGAAAGGTTGGTTTTTACATTATAAAATGGCTTTAATGTTAAAATATAATACCCTGCATAGGGGGTAGGCCGATAAGTTTTCTTTTAAAGATAGTGTTATCCCATTTGTAGCATATAAAAAATGACTGATTACACAAACGGGCAGAAAGTGAAGACTCATTATTAATTTAATGAAATCACCTGTAATGATAATTAATTAATTAATTAATTATGATAATTGATTAATTAGATAAGTGATAATTTATATGACTGATGACCATGTGGGAATCAATTAGAATAAAAAAATTAAAAATATCACATTAAAGCTGGATGTCCTATCTTTCTAAATCATATACTGATGCATGCATACATTGACAGATACATTAATATCATTGATAATATTGGATATAATGATAATACATAAATGGATGATGTATATGAATAGATAAGATAGATTCCTGTAGTGATTTATGAATCATTTATATACTGTTATTTTATCAATTTATTGAATTTTATACTAATTATTAATTTTTAAATTCATTGTAATGATTCCCAACTTTTATTATTAATCATTTTGAGTTTTATTGATAATATTTAATCATTAACCATATTGACTGCTATTGATTATATTAGATCGAGCATATCATATTGATTTCTTAGTCCTTGCATTGAGAGCTTTAGTGAATTTTGGATTATTGTTCGGCTTTTGAGCTCATTATATGAATATTTAATAATTTCATGTTTGGGAAATAATTTCATGTTTGGGAAGGGGTCATGACCAGTTGGAGCGAGAATTCCAGAGATTCTCAGATTTTTTTTAAATTTTGTTCTGTATTTTTATTTATTCTTTTATAGTCTGTATTTTTATTTATTCTTTTATAATTAGGAGCTTATGATAGATTAGTGATAGAGTAATCTTCTGGCTAGTGTAAATGATATTTTGGGTGAATAAATAGCAAAATATTTTGATGTATATATTTTTAGTTACTTTTGTTGGTTATTATTTATATTGATGTTTTATAGAAGCTCTGATATATTCTTAAAATGATAAATAAATAATTCTTTCAAATTTAATTCTAGGGCGTTACACAACCAGTCTTCCATCTAACATCCCTTACATGCAAATATTATATTTTTGTCAATGTCGTATATAAAATACAGTAATTCATGAAATACAAAGAAATCTATCAAATTTGTATAAAATGCATTTACTTCAAAAAATCATAACTTCTAAAAGTTTTGCTACGAAAGTTACCTAAAAATCAAAATATCATAATTTTTATAAGTTTTGACCAAATAAAAATTCATTAAATACAAAATACCCAAAATCATTGAAATAAAAAATAAGATAATGGTTCCTTACAATAAGACCCTAAACTTGCAATAAGATGAACTGGCAAAATTGACTTTAAGGTCTCTGAATCCTAACTTCTTCTCTTCTCTCACGCCTCTCTTATATTTCATTTCTGTTCTATGGCTTTAGGATAAACAAAATAAAAATGGTAATTATAAGACTTTATAGTGGTTTAAGATATTTAAATAAAAATATTAATATAATATTATATAATTATATAAATTATTTAGTTGTAAATTCAAAGTTCATATAAATTATTTATATCTTCAAATCTATTTTAAAAATTATAAAAAAATATTCATAAAATGGATTATTATTTTAAAATTTTTGGTGAAATTGGTTTACAAAATGGACACATAATGGTTCCAAAACCCCCACATGTGCCGACATGTATCCATTTTTTATACTACCCCTAAAATTAGAAAAAAATTATTATAAATAAAGCACAATAATTTTAATATTATGTTAAAGATGATTTTTAAATTGGATTTATAATGACTCCTAAAAAAATTATTTGTCTAAATCAAAATACTGGCTAATACAATTGTAGGATAGACAATAGCAATCATAGTCATTGGTGTTAACATATCCCTTGCTCTCAAAATACCAAGAGTACTGAGTCTGCTAGTCTATAATATAATATAATACTTTAGATTTTCTACTAAAGTACAACAACTACCAATCATATTATAGCCTCACTCATTTCCTTGTGGAACTCTACTTGATATAATGCCTTTCCCTCCACCCAATGGGTGATCAACATTATGGGCCCTTTTTATATGGTCATTGAATAATAAAAAAAATCATCTTTGATATTGAGCATTTCACTAATTGGGTAGAGTTTGAGTCCAACATTAAGATTATAGAAGGCAAGGCAAGACTATTTTTGGAAGAATGTTATTTGTCGCATTAGACTTCTTTCCAAGTTGTTACTAATAGCAAGAATCAATTCACCTAAATGATATTTGCTTCCATTTATCGAGTCCTTTGCATGCAACAACTTCACATGATAATCAATGATCCCCATATAAAATGGAAAATTAAGATTGACAATTGAATCATACCCAAAAGACTTGAGACGCACTTAAAAAAAGAAAACTATACATAAGGCATCATGTTAAATAGTTGTCCAACTTTAGATGGGCTTACTCATACTTCCCAAAGTTTATAAGATAAAGTATGAGAATTTCCTTAACTAAATTATACCTCATTTTCTACATATTTATAAAGCTGCTCCTAATAGCTCTGTTTAGTGCCAAAGTTGATCTTAACTTCTATGCTCTATATTATCACTTTTCTCTACAATTTTCTCTATGGGATAGTCTAACGCATATGCATCCACCACTCTTTTCTTCCACTGTTATACATGTTTCAACATATAATCATGCGCAATTATGTAATCTTATATGGCAGCTCTTATGCTTATATAGCTACACTATATCAGATATCATGAGCTGAAAAAAACTAGTTAAATTTCTATTGTTCCATTTTTATTCTTTTTCTTCTTTTTCTTCTTCTCCTTTTCACTATTTTGCTTTTCTGCAAGTTTAACAGATCAACAGTGTTTACATGATATTGATGAGTATAAATAATGTTATATTTTATATATTAAATTAGTAAAATTGTATTATTTTAGTTGAGTTTTGCAGAAAAAATATAAAAAATGCATGAAATTTCAAGTATCATACTACATCGTTGCGTCATCATTGGCACAACCGGAGTGCCCAATATAGACATGGTGGCACCTAGTCTCTATTTGACAGCGCTGTGACATCGAAGGATTCAACACTGCAAAGCTCAGCCTTTGTCTGCACAGCACCTCGACACTAAGTTCCAGCACCGCCAAGCTAAGAAGTGTGCCACATGGATGCTGCAATAATTAACCATCAACAACACCACAGCGCTATAGTTATAACTGACCAAGACATGATCTGTCAATGAAGAGACGCATTGATTCATTAAATAATGGGTCCATGTCAACAAGCATCGTAGAGGAGGAAATTCTTCAATGCCGCATCATTAGTTCATTTTATATGCGCCGCGGCACCAGACTCTATTTTCTATGTTTTTTCTATAAATAGTTCGTTTATAATGTTAGTAAGGGAGTTCAATTGCTTAGTTAATTTCAGTTTTCATTATGCTTCTCTGCAATTTTCTTAGAAGTGACAACTAACAAAATTCAATGAGCACTAGATTCACTTCTTAAGAGTATTTGGTCAATATTTGTGAAAGCAATTATGTAAGTTTATGGATGAGTGTAAAGGAGATCATTGAACCCATCCAGTGATATCTTATCTTTTCTTTTTTTTCTTTTGTGCAATTAATGAAAATGAGCTTGTTTCACTTATTCTTTATGTCTGGCTAAATTCTTTAGTTTTAGATTGATAGTGTTAATGAAATGTGGAGTACAAAAGAATTCTCTTCATCAATAATTTAATGATATTTTTAATATATGAAGTCTTCATTTAATGTATATAATGGCCATATGTGTAGTTAATATCAAGTGTAATAAAGAGCATACGAATAAAAAAGCAAGCACAACTAGGTATATTTGATTAATATGATATAAGCATAGGCATAATACTTGACATATACTAAATTTATAGAGATGAATTATAATGAGGGATTTTAACAGTACATATTTTACTTACTCTTTTAAGATTTTTAAAGGGTGACAGACTACAGGAGTTTAGAGTGGTATTAAGGCTGGAAGGTTTAATCTATCATTTGTCTCTTCATGATCGACTAAGCGGTTAGTGATACACATGCTTTGAATAACATCAATATAAAATAGAATCATTATAAAATATATTGTATTTATATTTCATCAATCCAAAATATTTTATCCAAATAGTATTTCATTTAATTTTTTTATTTTAAATTAAGTGATTGAATCTCCACCAAAACTTATTTTTATTAAGTAGGATAATTATTATAATTGTAATAGATAATACTAATATTTGCAAGTAAATATTTTTTCTTGTGGGATCGATACTCTACTTTATCACTATATATTACTTGATTCGACACATATACTTCATATTAAGTGAAATTTTTATAATTTTTATATCAAAGAAAACTTAAGTATTATTTAAGAATTGATAGATTTCTAAATTATTTTTATAATTCTTTAGATTACTCCACCGCCCCCATCAAATTTTTTTGCACCATTACTAGGGAAGATTTAATTTTACTATATTATTGAATTAATTACATGATTAGTCCTATTATATTCTTTTATTTTATTTTATTAATTGCATAATTAGTGTTGCATGCTTAGAAGTCATAAAAAGTAACTATTGCTAGATTTTGATTCAAAAATTGAGAGAATCCTTTCTAAAATTAGAACTATTAAAAAGATTTTTAAAATAGCTGACCCTATTTAAGACTTAGATCATTCTAGACCTCTTAAGGATTTTGCAAATCCTATGGTAGACAGATTAGAGCATAAATAGACCAGTTATCCAAGCTAATAACTTTAAATTAAAACCTGCAATCATTAAGATGGTATAGAATTCTCAATTTGGGGGAACTAATTTCTTAAAAATTTATGTAATATTTAAGTACAATGGTGTTAGTGATGATGTCATTATACTTAAATTATTCCTATTTTTTCTAAGAGATAAGATAAAAATATGGTTAAATTTCTTTACCCCTAGACTCTATTACCACATGGAATGAGTTGGCCTATAAATTTTTAGGAAAGTATTTCTCACCTTTTAAGACTGTTAAACTTAGAAATGATATTATTTTTTTATTCAATTAGAAGGAGAATCTTTTTATGAGAGTTGGGAGGGACTCAAGGAGGTGCTTAGAAAGTGCCCTCATCATGCCTTACGTGAGTGGTTCAAAATTCAAACTTTTTATAATGGATTAGTAGGATTCCTTAGAGCCATAATTAATATTACAACTTGAGGTTCTTTGATGTCAAAGTATTTTGAGGATGCTTACGAATTAATTGAGGAAAAACAATAAATAATTTTTAGTGGCCTTCTGATAGAGTGAATTCTAAAAGAGTGGTATGAGTCTATTAAAATAATTCTTTATCCATTTTAATTACACAAGTTGTAATAATATCAAAGAAGTTGACCACTTTAAGCTTAAATTCTAATTCATCTTTGTATTTAGAAGATAAATGCTCAATGGAAGAGAATGATATCCAAGGGATTGAAAATATAAATTTGATTGAAATACAAAATAATCCATATTCAAATACATATAATAACTATCTTTGTTTATACGAGGATTATGATATTTATTACACCCTCCTTGGGGATAACTTAATAGTCTCAAAGGACCGGGTTACCTAGTAATTATATTTAGGTTTAAGTTTCATTTAGTTTACTAGATTAAGTTATCTAAATTTATGATTATCTTATTATTGATTTTCATGTTAATTATTAGTTTATTACTAACTTTATATCAATGGATTCGTAGCATTGTCACAATAGGCATGAGGACCAAAGCCTCCTTAGGACAAGTAACCCTGCAGGCCCAGATAGTTTATCATATATACCTTATTGATGTAGTTGTATTAATAATTTAATTTCATTTCATTGCATACTAATTTATTAAGCTCATGATTTATGGTTTGCATTCCATTAAATTTATCATGGCGTTATCACTTCGGGCATGAGGACCAAGGCCTCCTTAGGGCACGTAGCTCCGCAGCCCGAGATAATCCAGCATAAAAACTTTATCAATGGAATATTAGTTGTTCATTTTACTATTATTTTTTAGCTTAATTCATTAAATTGATGATTCACTAAAATTTTGATTATTTATTAGATTTTTATCTTTTATTGAATATTTTAATGCATTTAATATTGGGTCTATTTCTTGACTTTTTTACTTTACATTAATTTAAGGAGTTTTTATATTTTTCAAAAATATTAGATCCATATATGAGTAAAATTTTACTAAATTTGCTAGATTTATATTTTTTATAATTAATTATGAATTTAAAAATTTATGCATTTAATTGAATTATTTAATTACTTAATTAGAAGACTTTTCTTATTTTTGTACATAACAAACTCCAACCTCTTAAAATCTTTCTCAAATGTTAGGAATAACTTATAGGGATGATTTTAATTATTTAAAATTTATTTGGTATTTTTTAAAATAATTTTTAATCATTTTATTTAATAAATTATTAAATTTCCTTGATTTTTAAATTATTTTTTATTTTGAATCCATTTTATGAGGCTTTTATTTTTATTAGTTGGGGATTAAATTATGAATAATTTGACACATATATTATACTTTTTAGATTTAATTTGAATTTATTTGTGGGCTCCAAATATTTGTGCTCCCCGGCCTTTTTGCAACGCCCCTTTTCTTGTTGCTGTTACGGTGGTATGTTTTAACGAGTTTAGGTTTCGAGTAAATTTTTAGAAGGTTAGGTTTTAGATAAGACACTACCTCGATATTTCACCTTATTTTATGAGGACTTTATAATATGAGTTATGGTTTCCTATAGGTGCAGGCCCCTATAGTTAATTACCCCTCCTGATAATAAGAGATAACTTTTGATTAAGTCTAGTAGTTAAAGAGGTCACATAGGTTATAAATCCAACGTATAATAACAATTTTAGATATGAATTTTGAAGTTTGAGATTTAAAGTTTATCACCACAAACTTAAAATAGGTGATGCGGGGGGGGGGGGGGGATGAAGATGAGCTCGATCAAGATCTCATGGTTCCATCATCTCAAGCTATTATGATCTACTTAGTCTGAGGAGGTAGTCGACCAACCTGACAGAAGGCACCTTATCGACAGCTATGGATTGCTTCGTCAAAGAATACCTTGCAAATCTTAGGCGGTGTTTGTCAAAGGGGATATATCTAAATCCACCTTAGCTGACATAAGGATTTATGCCTATCAAATATACCCTATGAGTAATTACTCAAGGGTTTGATACCATTAGGGAACATACGGGCTTTGATAGTGATCGTAATATAATGGTACTATTTTGCAGCAAAACCACCAGATTACCATACGTGCTACGTCCTTATTGGTAAGAGACTATTTGAGTATGAATCTTAGTGATACATTCGACATGACATTCGATTATTATGAGCTGAGGTTAATTTCAAATTTATCACCCCCACTAAATGGTTATGGGAGGTGGATGAATTTTAGTTTTAAGCTTTTAAGTGATATGTTTTATTTTAAGGATTTAAAATTTTATTAGATTTGAGATTGAGCCATTTGGTTGATATTTATATTCAACACGGTCATCATCGGGGTGACATTAAAGTCACTTATATTTTTGTATGAATTTGGGAGATATTTTATGATTTAAGTCAGGTCAACTCTAGTCCTTTCATAGAGGAGAATGAAACTTGAATATTTGACCCGCACAGTATTCTCAGACATTAATATTTGTAAAATTATCACATTTATCGGAGTACATGTGCGATCTAGTTTAGTTTGCAAATAGAATGTTATATTAGTAAGCATTTGACCCCACACGGCATTCTCGAACATTTGTGTTTGTAACTATAACACATTTGTTGGAGCATATATAGGGTATATTTTTAGCATATAGATTAGAGTTATTATAAAGATATAACCTTCTGTTTGCTTGTATAAATGTTGCGGATCCGGTGGCTTTTGAGTGCATTACATTTTAGTTATATATGAGAGATGTTATTTAATTTTGTCCCCTTCAAGTTATCATTTAACACAATTTCTAGAGGTTGTTTACTCAATAGACACTAGGAGATCGTATTCTTACTTGTGAGTGAATTATATCATTTGTTATGAATTTCTTAGTGCTACATACATGCTAATTATGTGAACTATCAATCCCTTGCTCTTACTCATAGGTAAATTATAGTATACTTGAGTGTCATGTTTGAATTTAAAACTTATTTAATGGTGTGTAAGCTTTGCTTGTGTGATTATTATCATGCTACTATCTACCACAAAAATTGTATTTCTATCTGAATATAAGATCATTTTCTTTCTATCATTGCAACCTAAGTTACATGTATCAAATGATCTTGTAACTATGCTATGATAACTTGATTCATTAGTACTCTTCACATTTCTTTTAAATGAACGAAAGGAGTCATTATTTTAAGCTTTTAAGTGATATGTTTTATTTTAAGGATTTAAAATTTTATTAGATTTGAGATTTGAGCCATTTGGTTGATATTTATATTCAACACGGTCATCATCAGGGTGACATTAAAGTCACTTATATTTTTGTATGAATTTGGGAGGTATTTTATGATTTAAGTCCAGGTCAACTCTAGTCCTTTCATAGAGGAGAATGAAACTTGAATATTTGACCCGCACAGTATTCTCAGACATTAATATTTGTAAAATTATCACATTATCGGAGTACATGTGCGATCTAGTTTAGTTTGCAAATAGAATGTTATATTAGTAAGCATTCGACCCCACGCGGCATTCTCGAACATTTGTGTTTGTAACTTTAACACATTTGTTGGAGCATATATAGGGTATATATTTTTAGCATATAGATTAGAGTTATTATAAAGATATAGACTTCTGTTTGCTTGTATAAATGTTGCGGATCCGGTGGCTTTTGAGTGCATTACATTTTAGTTATATATGAGAGATGTTATTTAATTTTGTCCCCTTCAAGTTATCATTTAACACAATTTCTAGAGGTTGTTTACTCAATAGACACTAGGAGATCGTATTCTTACTTGTGAGTGAGTTATATCATTTGTTATGAATTTCTTAGTGCGACATACATGCTAATTATGTGAACTATCAATCCCTTGCTCTTACTCATAGGTAAATTATAGTATACTTGAGTGTCATGTTTGAATTTAAAACTTATTTAATGGTGTGTAAGATTTGCTTGTGTGATTATTATCAATGCTACTATCTACCACAAAAATTGTATTTCTATCTGAATATAAGATCATTTTCTTTCTATTATTGCAACCTAAGTTACATGTACCAAATGATCTTGTAACTATGCTATGATAACTTGATTCATTAGTACTCTTCACATTTCTTTTAAATGAACGAAAGGAGTCATTATTTTAATGATCTAGTATCATATCACATCTTCTAAGTGGAAGATCTGAAAGCTCCTCTTCTCTAAAGAAATATCATTTTTTCTCAACACATACTGATGATAATATAATCTTAGTGGTTGATAATGAATGACTCAAACCAAACTCTCTCTCTTCAATGGTCTCTTCCATTCTTCCTTATCAGTTGCAGTTGGAGTCAATATTGAAATATTAGAACTCTTATTAATCGATTAAGTCCTGACTTCAGTATACTCATGCACAATAAAATATATCATACTATCATTAGACTTAAAGATATCCTTAAATCAGTAAGTGACCATCAAGCTCCTGCCATTATAGCATAACTTTTTAGTTTTCTAGATTAAGATATTTGATCCTTACCCCTCCTCACATATTCATGCTATATCTCCATCTGATGGAATGATGGGTATTCTTTGAGGTTTCCATCCTAGCTCAGTATTCATAGTTTCATTAAAATTATGCTTTGTGTTGTTGCTTAGTCCATTTTTTAAACTCCTCAATCATTTCCATACTCTCTGTGGTCTTATGACTTCAAATGTCTCTGTTGCTTCACTCCTTT